>CM064896.1:721322-861322 GCA_030347415.2 Decapterus maruadsi
ACAGAAACATGTTAAACATCAACATCAAGACCCAATAGTTTCCTTTCCTTGTATAACTATTATTGGATCAAACTCCAGGTGAATCTATACACGCTCACCCACTCATACACAACCATTCCACATACTATTTTGACCAACAGAGATTTTTTTTTAAGAATCTGAGAAAAAAGTAAAAATTTCTGAGTCAAAAAAATTGAGATGGAAAGTCAAAATTTCTTAGAAAAAAAGTCAATAAAAAAAATGAAGTCAAAAATGTTTAGAAAAAAGTCGATTTTTTTAGATGAAAAGTCGAAAAATTTGAGATGAAAAGTCAAAATTTCTTAGAAAAAAAATCAAGTTTTTTTAACTGAAAAGTCAAACATTTTTAGATAAGTCAAAATTTCTTAGAAAAGTCATTTTTTTAAGATTGAGATGAAAAGTCAAATTTGAAGTCAAAAATTTTTAGAAAAAAAGTCACTTTTTTAGATGAAAAGTAAAAAAAATTGAGATGAAAAATCTAAATTTCATAGAAAAAAGTAAAAGTTTCTGAGAAAAAAGTAAAAAAAATGAAAAGTCAAAATTTCTGAGTCAAAAAAATTGAGATGGAAAGTCAAAATTTCTTAGAAAAAAGTCAAAATTTTGGAGAAAAAAGTAAAAAAAAAATGAGATGAAAAGTCAAAATTTCTTAGAATGTCAAAATTTTTGAGAAAAAGTTTTAAAAAATGAGATGAAAAGTCAAAATTTCTTAGAGAAAAAGTCAATAAAAAAAATCAAGTCAAAAAATTTTTAGATAAAAAGTCAACATTTCTTAGAAAAAAAGTCAATTTTTTTAGATGAAAAGTAAAAAAAAATTGAAATGAAAAGTCAAAATTTTTAAGTCAAAAAAGTTGAGGTGGAAAGTCAAAATTTCTTAGAAAAAAGTCAAATTTTTTGAGAAAAAAGTAAAAAAAAAAATTGAGATGAAAAATCAAAATTTCTTAGAAAAAAGTAAAAGTTTCTGAGAAAAAAGGTCAAAAAATTTGAAATGAAAAGTCAAAATTTAAATGAAAAGTCAAAATTTTTAAGTCATAAAAGTTGAGGTGGAAAGTCAAAATTTCTTAGAAAAAAGTCAAAATTTTAGAGAAAAAAAGAAAAAAAAATTGAGATGGAAAGTCAAAATTTCTGAGAAAAAAGTCAAAATTTTTGAGAAAAAAGTAAAAAAAAAAATTGAGATGAAAAGTCAAAATTTCTTAGAAAAAAAGTCAATAAAAAAATGAAGTCAAAATTTTTTTAGATGAAAAGTCCAAAAAAAATCCTTAGAAAAGTCAAAAAAAATTTTAGATGAAAAGTCAAAATTTTTTAGATGTCAAAATTTCTTAGAAAAGTCATTTTTTTAAGATTGAGATGAAAAGTCAAATTTCTTAGAAAAAAAGTAAAAAAAAATTTAATGAAAAGTCAAAAAATTTCAGATAAAAAGTAAACATTTCTTAGAAAAAAAGTCAAAATTTCACAGAAAAAAGTCAAAATTTCTGAGATAAAAAGTCAAAAAATTTGAGATGAAAAGTCAAAATTTCTTAGAAAAAAGTCAACATTTCTGAGATTTCTCACCTGTCCTATCAAATAAAGGCATGAAAAGCCCCAAAAATTGTTCTTGAATCTTTTGCGTATTTTTCAGACGTGTGGTGGTTTTATGAGCCCATTAGGAGTTTTAACCGGTTTTAACCTGAACTTACTGTTCTTGTTTCATTTCTGTTTCTGTAACTGTCCTTGATTTTTATGGTGCAAGTAAGTAAATAAATAAATAAATAAACTTAAACCTAAACATAAACATGAAGATGCAGCATCAACATGGCGTCGTCACCTCTCTGAACCAGTTGATGGTGTGGAACAACAACGTGCAGAGGAACTCCCTCTCAGGTTTGGACAGACTCTCCATCTTCTCCAGCACGTCCATGTCAGTGAGGATCAGAGGGCAGCCTGCACGCACAGGCACACACACACACACACACACACACACACACACACACACACACTGGTTGTTCAACGGCTGCAGGAGTCATGGCCGTCACTCAGCTGCGTGTCGTGTGTCCTGGTCCTCACCCAGCAGAGCATCGATCTCCTCCAGGTCTCCATCGTGCTGCTTCTCCTCGCAGAGTCTCAGCAGCCGGAAAAACGGAGACAGACACAGAGGAGACACTCGTCTGCAGGGAAACACACAAACACACACAACCTCATTTAAAACCTGAGCTGCGTTTCCACCGAGGAGGTTCCTGGTGAAAAAACCACGGAGGAGGTTCCTGGTGAAAACACCACGGAGGAGGCAGGAGCTTCACAGGAACGTCCTCTGACTCGGCTCAGGGTCGATCGGAGTTCGTTCAGCCCCAGGAAAAGTTCTGGGAGGTTTTCAGTTCAGTGTCAGTGTCAGCATTAAAGGGAACAGACCTGTGAGCCTTCTGGTTCTGGATCTGGTTCTGGTTCTGGTTCTGGTTCTGGTTCTGGTTCTGGCTCTGCTGCTCTGATCGGCTCTGGACGTCTGTGGCGAGCAGCGGCAGCAGGTTGACAGCGATGACGCCCTGACTCTCCTCCTCCTCGTCCAGGCTGTACATCACCCGGGCTGGGAAGGGGAAGGATCTGAGACAGGACACAGGGAGAGGGGGGGGATGGGGGGGGGGGTGTCAATGTTAATATCAATATGGTGAATATTACAGCACGTCATCGTCTAACGCTGCCGTCAGACACCAACCCTGTCACTTCTGGACCCAGATCCACCACAAAGTCGTCCTGGAAGTCGTCCAGGACGCTCTTCGCTATGTGTTCCTGTTGGCAGAGTAGAGAGGAACTGAGTAAGTAAGTTTCTGAGAAAAAAAGTCAAAAAATTTTGAAATGAAAAGTCAAAATTTCTGAGTCAAAAAATTTGAAATAAGTCAAAATTTCTGAGTCAAAAAATTTGAAATAAGTCAAAATTTCTGAGTCAAAAAATTGAGATGGAAAGTCAAAATTTCTTAGAAAAAGTCAAAATGTTTGAGAAAAAAGTAAAAAAAAATTGACTTCATTTTTTAAAAAATGAAGTCAAAAATTTCTAGAAAAAAAGTCAATTTTTTTTAGATGAAAAGTCAAAAATGTTTAGATGAAAAGTCAACATTTTAGATAATTTTTAGATAAGTCAAAATTTCTTAGAAAAGAGTCATTTTTTAAAGATTGAGATGAAAAGTCAAATTTCTCAAAAAAAATTTAAATGAAAAGTCAAAAAAATTTAGATAAAAAGTCAACATTTCTTAGAAAAAAAGTCCAAAAAATTTTAGATGAAAAGTAAAAAAAAAATAGAAAATTAGAGTTCTACACAGAAACACAGTCAGCACTACATTTTCTGATAAAAAAAAAACAACATTTCTGAGATGAAAAGTCAGAAACGTCAGGTCTATCATTGTAAACATCTGTTGTGATGGAGGAGAGAGCGTGAGCCAGATGTTGGTCTGAGACTCACCTGCACCTGCGGGTCCAGACCGGAGCTCAGGATCAGATTGGCCAGCTCGTCGTAGTAGAGCGCCGACGCCTCGGGCGAGCTGTCGCTGCTCGACCTCACCAGCTCCAACAGAGCCGTCACCTGCACACAACCAGCACACAGACACACAACCAACACACAGACACACAACCAGCACACAAACACACAACCAACACACAAACACACAATTTAGATGAAAAGTAAAAAAAAATTGAGATGAAAAATCAAAATTTCATAGAAAAAAGTAAGTTTCTGAGAAAAAAAGTCAAAAAATTTGAAATGAAAAGTCAAAATTTCTGAGTCAAAAAAATTGAGATGGAAAGTCAAAATTTCTCAGAAAAAAGTCAAAATTTTTGAGAAAAAAGTTAAAAAAAAGATGAAAAGTCAAAATTTCTTAGAAAAAAGTCAATTAAAAAAATGAAGTCAAAAATTTTTAGATTAAAAAGTCAACATTTCTTAGAAAAAAGTCAATTTTTTAGATGAAAAGTCAAAAAATTTGAAATGAAAAGTCAAAATTTCTAAGTCAAAAAAATTGAGATTGAGTCAAATTGAGTCAAAATTTCTTAGAAAAAAGTCAAAATTTTTGAGAAAAAAGTTTTTTAAAAAGTTGAGATGAAAAGTCAAAATTTCTTAGAAAAAAAGTCAATTAAAAATGAAGTTTTTTTAGATTAAGTCAAATTTTTTTAGATAAGTCAAAATTTCTTAGAAAAAAATCATTTTTTAAAGATTGAGATGAAAAGTCAAATTTCTTAGAAAAAAAGTCAAAAAAATTTAAATGAAAAGTCAAAAAATTTTAGATAAAAAGTAAACATTTCTTACAAAAAAAAGACCAACACACAACCAACACACAAACACACAACCAGCTCTGTTAATAATGTGTCGACTTCTTTCTCCATTCATTAAAAACACGGCGGTCGACGCCTCCTGACTGTGTGGTCACTGCTGTCGTGGCAGAAGCAGCAGGAAAACCAGAGAAACTAAAGGTTTAGTCCGAGGAGACTGAAGAACTGAGGAGACTGAAGAACGGCTCAACGGATGTTTAACACAACACAAGACAGACACACAACAACACAACACAACGTCTGTACCTGTCTGAACGTCTCCTGAGGCAACGACTCGTTCTGAGACTCCTTCACTTTGGGTCTGGACGGTGGAGAAGACAGGGGGGGTGAGGGAGGGGGGGGAGGGGGGGGGGGTAGATTAACATAGAGACAAAGATCAAAGAGTAAAGATGGAGGACGTTCCAGCTCCTCTCACCGTGACGCTCCCATGCTTCCCACCACCATCACGGCTCCGATGATCCCGATGCGTTTGTACTTGGGGACGGTGCTGGAGAGCTGCTTACGGATCACGATGTGCATGTCGTGCTGAGGGGGGGGGGGCGAGGGGGGGGGGGGTAAAGAGGAAATAAGACTGAAACAACCCCTTTTTTTTTATGAAGTCGTAATTTTAGAAGAAAAAGTTATGTTTTTTTGTTTGTTTTTTCCAATTTAAGACTTTTTTCTCATAAAGTTGCCACTTTATTCTCGAAGTCTGTGAAGAAATGTCTTTTAGAACCATCCAGGTTGGGGAGGGACGGACAAAGCGGTGGCAACACAATTAAACCAGCTGCACCGGCCAAAAGACAGGAGTTACGTCACGTCACGTGCTAAACTCGCTGGCCGTCTCTACTATGAAGTTTGCTTCATTCTGATCCTGGACTGTCGTGATGTTTATAATGAGCGTGGTTTAACAGCAACGTCGTGCTGTTTCCAAAACCACACCGACTTCAGCAGAGAAGTGAGTTCACGTGTTCCTATTTTAAAAGGTGTGTTTTTAGAAGGTATTCTGTATAAGTATGAGAGGTTGAGAGTCTGTAGAGCAGAGAAAGCTGCTCAGTGTTAATATAACTTATATTTAATGTGACTGGATATTTAAAAACAGGCTGGATGATCAACAACACATTTAAATGTGGTTTGACAAATTCAAACACATTTATTAAAGGGATAGTTCAACATTTTGGCAAATTGGCCCATCACCATAACCCCTATAGTCATAGCAGTAGGTTCGTTACCTTTAATTGTCGATGCAAGCTATTTTCAGTATGGCGGAGCAGAGCCGTGAGCTGCTCAGAGCTACGCTACGGAGGCTCATGGGATTTCTTGGTTTCCCTCATCAAACTCATCAAACACACAATCTCAAAACTACGCAGCGCTTTTGTAGACAAGTTGTGAGCTGCACAGCCACGACGCTATGAGATAATAACGGAACGATTCGAAACGGAGCCGCTGATGCACGTTGCCTTCAGGGACAGTTTTTCAGCAAGCAGTCTCTGTATTTACCCTGTATTTACCTCGAAAACAGCTCCGTTTCGTATCGTTACGTTATTATCTCATAGCGTGGTGAATGTGCAGCTCACAACTACAAAAGCATTGTGGAGTTTTGGGATTTTGTATTTTATGAGTTTGATGAGGGAAACCAAGAAATTCCCTTAGCCTCCGTAGCGTAGCTCTGAGCAGCTCACGGCTCTGCTCCGCCGTACTAAAAATAGCTTGCACCTACAATTAAAGGTAACAAACCTACTGCTATGGGCCAATTTGCCAAAATGTTGAACTATCCCTTTAAGGCTTTAGTTTAAAGCCACAGCAGCTTTAAGATCATTCTCTAAAGCAAATTCAGTGTCCCAGTTAAACGTGCTCAGGCAGAGGATTATTAAGTAATCTAAAAGTAATCCAAATACATTACAGATTACATTTTAGGTCATGTGATCAATAATACATTTTAAACTCCCAACACTGCGTGTGTGATGCTGAAGGAGTGAGTTGAGTCTGAACCTGGATGTGAGATCCCTGCTGCTGCTGCCCGAACGCCAGTCGGCTGAGCAGGTGGAAGAGTCTGCGGATCTGCTGCGGCGTCAGGTTGTCCATGTAGTCCAGGATGCCCTGCAGCAGACGGACAGACAGACAGACGCCACAGGCTCGTTAAACCCTGAGCTCACGCCTCCTCGTCTACAGCTGTAGATGTGGTTGTTGTTATCGGCGTGTTCGGCTCCTGACCTTGACGAACACGGCGTACAGCGCCATGTCGGACGGTTTCTCCGTCACCAGGACACACAGCAGCTCCAGAGCCATGTCCACCTCGCCCGCTACGCCGCTGCACACGTGGGTGACCAGAGCGCCCACCACCTCCTGACAGACGACACGCAGGGCACAGAGATCAACAACATGATGCATCACATCACAGAAAAGTCAAAATTTCATAGAAAAAAGTAAAAGTTTCTGAGAAAAAAGTCAAAAAATTTTGAAATGAAAAGTCAAAATTTCTGAGTCAAAAAATTTGAAATGAAAAGTCAAAATTTCTGAGTCAAAAAAATTAAGATGGAAAGTCAAAATTTCTTAGAAAAAGTCAAAATTTTTGAGAAAAAAGTAAAAAAAAAAATTGAGATGAAAAGTCAAAATTTCTTTTAAAAAAAGTCAAAATTTTTGAGAAAAAAGTTTTAAAAAAATTGAGATGAAAATTCAAAATTTCTTTAAAAAAGTCAATTTTTAAAAAAAATGAAGTCAAAAAAATTTAAATGAAAAGTCAAAAATTTTTTGATAAAAAGTCAACATTTCTTGGAAAAAAAGTCCAAAAAATTTTAGATGAAAAGTTAAAAAAAATTAGTTGAAAAGTCAAAATTCCATAGAAAAAAGTAAAAGTTTGAGAAAAAAAAAGGTCAAAAAAATTGAGATGGAAAGTCAAAATTTCTTAGAAAAAGTCAAAATTTTTGAGAAAAAAGTATTTTAAAAAATGAGATGAAAAGTCAAAATTTCTTAGAAAAAAAGTCAATTAAAAAAATGAAGTCAAAAATTTATAGAAAAAAAGTCACATTTTTTAGATGAAAAGTCAAAATTTTTTAGATGAAGTCAACATTTTTTTAGATAAGTCAAAAATTCTTAGAAAAAAGTCATTTTTTTAAGATTGAGATGAAAAGTCAAATTTCATAGAAAAAAGTAAAAGTTTGAGAAAAAATTAAAAAAAATTGAGATGAAAAGTCAAAAAAATTGAGATGAAAAGTCAAAATTTCATAGAAAAAAAGTTAAGATTTCACAGAAAAAAGTCAACATTTCTGAGATAAAAAGTCAAAAAAATTGAGATGAAAAGTCAAAATTTCTTAGAAAAAAGTCAACATTTCTGAGATTTCTCAACTGTCCTATCAAATAAAGGCATGAAAAGCCCAAAAAAAATGTTCTTGAATCTTTTGCGTATTTTTCAGACGTGTGGTGGTTTTATGAGCCCACAGTGTGTTTGTGTGCAGCTCTGTGATAAACGCTTTCAGGCTCTGTGAGTAAAGGGAAGGTGTTTTTATTCATGGTTGTCTTTAACACTTCTCCTCCAGAAACCTCCACGCTGCTGGTTTCCAGGTTGTTGGAGCGTCTTGGAGAACTTCCTCTGTGGGCTGCGGCTCAGGACTCAGTCAGAACATTTACATCACAGTCGATAAAAAACTGAATTACCGTCTTAATCCGACTGAAACTGGACTCAAGACTGGACTGAACCAGATCCAACTAAAACACCCAGATTATGTGACTGGAAACCAGTTTTTTTCACTTTAATCCGACTGAAACTGGACAATGCATATGAACACGCTGCACAACCAGGGCTGCAAGAAACCAAAGAAACTCTTGGTCGACTGAAGCCTCGAAATTTAGACTAAAACTCGACCGATCACAGAGAAACTGAGATTAATTGCACGCTCCAGTCTGTCGGCTGTAAAGCATGTGTTGATAGAAGAGGCGGAGGCCGACCTGCTGGCAGTAGGAGTCGAACACGGTGAAGGAGAGCTGGTACATCAATCCTCCAAACGGCACCACGGCGGCGTCAGGAGAACGCAGCAGAGTCTGAGCCAGAGCCAGGACGGACGGGAAGTAGCTGCGCACCACCTGGACGACACGAGCAGGGGTTAAAATCAAATTTTTTTAACTGAAAAGTCAAACATTTTTAGATGAGTCAAAATTTCTTAGAAAAGTCATTTTTTTAAGATTGAGATGAAAAGTCAAATTTGAAGTCAAAAATTTTTAGAAAAAAAGTCACATTTTTTTAGATGGAAAGTAAAAAAAATTGAGATGAAAAATCAAAATTTCTGAGTCAAAAAATTTGAAATGGAAAGTCAAAATTTCTTAGAAAAAAGTCAAAATTTTTGAGAAAAAAGTAAAAAAAAATGAGATGAAAACTCAAAATTTCTTAGAAAGTCAAAATTTTTGAGAAAAAAGTAAAAAAAAATTAGATGAAAAGTCTAAATTTCTTCGAAAAAAAGTCAATTAAAAAAAATGAAGTCAAAAAATTTTAGATAAAAAGTCAACATTTCTTAAAAAAAAGTCAAATTTTTTAGATGAAAAGTCAAAAAAATTGAGATGGAAAGTCAAAATTTCTTAGAAAAAAAGTCAACATTTTTGAGAAAAAAGTAAAAAAAAATTGAGATGAAAAGTCAAAATTTTTGAGAAAAAAGTTTTTAAAAAGTTGAGATGAAAAGTCAACATTTCTTAGAAAAAAGTCAATAAAAAAATGAAGTCAAAAATTTTTAGATGAAAAGTAAAAAAAAATTTAGATGAAAAGTCAAAAAATTTTTAGATGAAAAGTCAATTTTTTAGATAAGTCAAAATTTCTTAGAAAAAAGTCATTTTTTAAAGATTGAGATGAAAAGTCAAATTTCTTAGAAAAAAAGTCAAAAAATTTAAATGAAAAGTCAAATTTTTTTAGATAAAAAGTAAACATCTCTTAGAAAAAAAGTCAAAAGTTTTTTAGATGAAAATTTACAAAAAAATTATATCAAGTCAAAATTAAGTCAAAATTTCATAGAAAAAGTAAAAGTTTCTGAGAAAAAAAGTCAAAAAATTTGAAATGAAATGTCAAAATTTCTGAGTCAAAAAATTTAAAATGAAAAGTCAAAATTTCTTAGAAAAAAAGCCAAAATTTCTTAGAAAAAAGTCATTTTTTTAAGATTGAGATGAAAAGTCAAAATTTCTTAGAAAATGAAGTCAAAACAATTTAAATGAAAAGTTAAACTTTCATAGAAAAAAAGTCAAAATTTAGGGGGTTGACACCATGAGACAAAACATGTGTCTGTGTGTCTGTGTCTGTGTGTGTGTGTGTGTGTCTGTGTCCCGACCTGGGAGTAGTCCCTGAACGTCCTCTGCAGCAGCGCGTCCTGCATCCGCCCCGTCCTCACTTTGAGCTTCAGCAGCCGCTCGGCGCCGCGGCGGCTCTGGTTGGAGTTGGTGGCGTGGAGGATGAAGAGGAGCAGGAGGTCGATGACCTGCGGAGACGAAGGAGAGAAGCAGCACAGACATCAACACACACACACAGACACACAACACATGTTATATACTATGTAAAGACTGAGGAGACTCCTCTCACCTTGTGGTCGTCTGCTTCGTCCACAGCCTCGATCGCCTGGGCAACAACAACAACAACGACACAGTCAGTCAGTGAATCATAATCAAATCATAATTTTACAAGAAAAATTCATATTTTTGGAGGAAAAACAGTCGTCATTTTACAAAAAATAATAATTTTGAGAAAAAAAATCACAATATTACGAGAATAAAGTCCTTATTTCACAAGAAAAGGTCTTTTTTTTTTTTGTTTGTGTCCAGTAATGTCCAAACCATACAGGGTGTCGTATTGACAATTCCTAAAAAGCCACTTGTTTGTGTAGTAATGCAGTAATGTCCCCACATTCACATAACATAAGAAATGTTATTTATACGTTTATGTGCAGGAATTATAATATCTGTGACTCAACCCAGAGTGACACAAAACACACGTCCATGTGGTGGAAACACGGGTTTGAACAACTGTCCTGTTTTTAGTTGTGTGTCGACAGACTGAAACTGTCCTGTTTGTCTGTTTATTTGTTTATATGTTTATTTGTCTGTCTGCTCTTTCTGGACTTGGAGTCTGTAAGAAAGAAATATATACTTTTAAAAAAAGGTTTTTCACTTCTGACATGTGGCTACTATTACATCAGTATGATTCATTCAAACATCTGGAATCAGTTTCATGACCAGTGATGTTTAGTAATCCTAACATTTACCAGGTATTTCTGTGTTTTTTAAATATAAATCTGTCTTTCCAACACGAGATGTCTGACATCTGATTTCTATTTCTTTTAGTAATTTGATGTAATTTGTCTTTTTTCTGCCTGGTGGCTGCGTTTCACTCTGATCAGACACTTCTCACCTGTCGTTACTGAGAAGCTCGTTCAGACGCGACTGTTGTGTTCATGTCAGATAAGTTTGAATATGGTTGGTTGTTTGCGTTTTTTCTTTTTAGTACTATCAATATTATTATTTTTGATTATGTTTGTGTCAGGAAGTAAGTATGTAATAAAAGAAGTCTGAATATGTTTGGTCTAATAACTTCGTTCAGTCGCCGACTGTGACCGTTGATCGTCTCCGTCTCTCACCTTGAGCCAGGCTTCAGAAATACTCTTCTGGAATCGGACTGCAGACTTGATGCCGTCCAGGATCAGAGTGACGCTGCTGCTGCCGGCTGCAGCTGAGGACGAGGACGAGGACGAACACGAGGACCTGCTCCAGAACCAGAACCAGAACCAGAATCAGAACCAGAACCAGAACCAGAACCATTAGATGATGAAGTGAGTACAGAAGCTGCAGGTCAGATCCTGTGTGTTGTGTTCAGGGATCTGAACCTTCACATTTGAACCCATACGGCTCCTGTTTTCAGTACTTTGTGTGTGTGATGTAATTTAATTTATTTAATCTATTCAATTTAAGCTAAAATTTGAATTTGAATATTTATTTCACAACTCCTCAGCCTTCAGGAGTATTTTATGTTTTTGGGACGGGCAATGACTTTCAAACAATCTAATAGTTTATGAGACGACTTTTCTGCTTTGTCGATTTGAAACAATGTTCTGTTTTTGATTAAAGAGACGGAAAGTAAAAATGCTTTTTTAAAATCTGATTAATCTAAAAAATAATCGATTATTAAAATAATCGTTAGTTGCAGCTCTAGCACCGATGTTTTTAAATGACGGGCCGCTTGTTTTTCAGTCGGGCAGTTAAAACGACGGGCTGGTGGCGCCGCTCCTTGTTTCAAATGATGGAGAGAGACTGAAATAAGAGGTCGTTGTCAGACTCTCACTGACGCAAAGGTTCAGGAACCGAAATGTGGAACCGTTTGACTTCACGTGAATCAATACTGGGAACTTTGTTTCGATTAGGTCGGTACCAGTAAAAGGACTGAATTCAGTGCCCATCCCTACACATTTCGTATCGTGTCGTATCGTATTGTATCGTACCATGTCGCACAGTGTCGTGTCGTATCATACCGTATCGTACCTCGTCGCACAGTGTCGTATCGCATCGTACCGTGTCATATCGTGTCCTGTCGTATCGCATTGTATTGTACCGTGTCATATCGTGTCCTGTCGTATCGCATTGTATCGTGTCGTATCGTATCGTATCGTATCGTGTCGTATCGTATCGTATCATGTCGCATTGTATCGTGCCGTATCGTGCCGTGTCGTATCGTATCATGTCGTATCGTATCGTGTCGCATCGTGTCGTATCGTATCATGTCGTATCGTGTCGTATCATGTCGCATTGTATCGTGTCGTATCGTATCATGTCGTATCATATCGTATCGTATTGTGTCGTATCGTACCATATCGTATCGTGTCGTATCGCATCATGTCGCATTGTATCGTGCCGTATCGTGCCGTGTCGTATCGTATCATGTCGTATCGTATCATGTCGTATCGTATCGTGTCGTATCGTATCATGTCGTATCGTATCGTGTCGCATCGTGTCGTATCGTATCATGTCGTATCGTGTCGTATCATGTCGCATTGTATCGTGTCGTATCGTGTCGTATCGTGTCGTATCATGTCGCATTGTATCGTGTCGTATCGTGTCGTATCGTATCATGTCGTATCATATCGTGTCGTATCGTGTCGTATCGTATCATGTCCTATCATATCGTATCGTGTCGTATCACATTGTATCGTACCGTATCGTGTTGTGTTGCATCGTATCGTATCATACTGTATCATAGTGTATCGTACTGTGTCGCACAGTGTCGCATCGCATCGTATCGTGTCGTATCGTATTGTATCGTATTGTGTCATATTGTATCGTGTCGTGTCGTATCATGTCGTATCGTGTCATGTCGTATCATGTCGTATCGTTTTGTATCGTGTCGTATCACATTGTATCGTGTCGTATCGTATCGTAACGTATCGTATTGTATCGTATCATGTCGTATCGTGTCGTACCGTATCGTGTCGTACCGTATCGTGTCTTATCGTATCGTGTCGTATCGTATCGTGTCGTATCGTATCGTGTTGTATCGTGTCGTATCGTGTCGTATCGTGTCATATTGTATCGTGTCATATCATGTCGTATCGTATCGTGTTGTATCGTAGCATGTCGTATCATATCGTATCGTATTGTGTCGTATCGTGTCATATCGTATCGTATCATGTCGTATCGTGTCGTATCGTATCGTGTTGTATCGTAGCATGTCGTATCATATCGTATCGTATTGTGTCGTATCGTACCGTATCGTGTCGTATCGTGTCATATTGTATCGTGTCATATTGTATCGTGTCATATCATGTCGTACCGTATCGTGTCGTATCGTATCGTATCATGTCGTATCATGTCGTATCGTGTCGTACCGTATCGTATCGTATCATGTCGTATCGTGTCGTATCGTATCATGTCGTATCATATCGTATCGTATCGTATCATGTCGTATCATATCGTGTCGTATCGTATCATGTCCTATCGTATTGTATCGTGTCGTATCACATTGTATCGTACCGTATCGTGTTGTGTTGCATCGTATCGTATCATGTCGTATCGTGTCGTATCATATCGTATCGTATCGTATCATGTCGTATCATATCGTGTCGTATCGTATCATGTCGTATCGTGTCTTATCGTATCGTGTCGTATCGTGTCGTATCGTATCATGTCGTATCGTATTGTGTCGTATCGTGTCATATCGTATCGTATCATGTCGTATCGTGTCATATTGTATCGTGTCATATCATGTCGTACCGTATCGTGTCGTATCATGTCGTATCGTATCATGTCATATCGTATCGTGTTGTATCGTGTCGTATCGTGTCGTGTCGTATCGTGTCTTATCGTATCGTATCGTATCGTGTCGTATCGTATCATGTCGTATCGTGTCTTATCGTGTCTTATCGTATCGTGTCGTATCGTGTGGTATCATGTCGTATCATGTCGTATCGCATTGTATCGTATTGTGTCGTATCGTGTCGTATCGTGTCGTATCGTATCGTATCATGTCGTATCGTGTGGTCTTACGCTGCTGCTCCTTTGCTCTTGATGCGGCTCTGCGACGCCTGCAGCGCCGGGGGGAGGACACACTGCTCCAGCTCCAGCTTCTTACGGAGAAGAGTCACCACCTGGACAAAACCGGATGAAACCGGATAAAACACCGTCTGGACCCGAGCTCAGCTTCACATTAATGACAATATAATAAACATATGAATCATATGGTGTTTGTGTAGAAGCTGAGGTCACAGCGAGGAGGTCGAACCTCGTACGCGTCAGCGGCGGAGACGGAGTGCAGGATGAACTTGACGACCACAGGAAGATCCTCCAGCTGCACCGCCGCCAGCGTTGCCATGACGGCCGCACGCACCTGAGGTCACACACGGGGACAGGAAGCAGGTCCAGGTTGTGTAAAGAGTGTGTGTTTGTGTGTGTGTGTGTGTGTGTGTGTGTGTGTGTGTGTGTGTGTGTGTGTGTGTTACCTCCGACAGCAGAGAGGAGCTGAGGTTCAGGCTGGACAGAGCGTCGAGGACGGGAACGGTCAGCTGAGTGTTGGTCTGAAGCAACGAGCTGCACGGAGGAGGAGGAGGAGGAAGAGGAGGAGGAGGAAGAGGAGGAGGAGGAGGAGGAGGAGAGAGGAAGAGGAGGAGGAGGAGGAGGAGAGAGGAGGAAGAGGAGGAAGAGGAGGAGGAGGAGGAGGAGGAAGAGGAGGAGGAGGAGGAGGAAGAGGAGGAGGAGAGAGGAGGAGGAGGAGAGAGGAGGAGGAAGAGGAGGAGGAGCAGAGGGAGGAAGAGGAGGAGAGATCGGAGGAAGAGGAGGAGGAGTTAGGAGGAGGAGGAGGAGGAGAGGATCAGAGGAAGAGGAGGAGGAGGAGAGAGGATCGAATCGGAGGAGGAAGAGGAGAGAGAGTGGAGGAGGAGGAGGAGTCGGAGGAGGAGAGGAGGAGGAGGAGGAGGATAGGAGGAGAGAGGATGAGGAGTGAGGAGGAGGAGGAGGAAGAGGAGGAGAGAGGAGGAGGAGGAGGAGGAAGAGGAGGAGGAGGAGGAGAGAGGAGGAAGAGGAGAGATCAGGGTCTTAGGAGAGGCTCCTTTGGAGGAGAGAGGAAGAGGAGGAGGAGGAGGAGGGGAGGAGGAAGAGCTCCAGGAGGAGGAGGAGGAGAGAGAGTCAGGAGGAGGACAAAAGGAGGAAACCGGGAGCAAAGAGGAGAGAGGAGGAGGAGGAGGAGAGATTAATGAGGAATATAATAAACATAGGAATCAGGATGGTGTTTGTGTAGAAGGAGGTCAGGAGGAGGAGGTCGAGGAGGTAGGTCAGGAGGAGAGGAGTGCAGGATGAAGGAGGACCAGGGAAGATCCTCCAGCTGGAGGAGGCCAGCGTTGGAGGACGCACCTGAGGTCACACACGGGGACAGGAAGCAGGTCCAGGTTGTTTAAAGAGTCAGGGTGTGTGTTTGTGTTTGGTGTGGGGAGGAGGAGTGTGGAGGTGTGTGTGGAGTGTGGAGGAGGAGGTGGTGAGTGAGTGTGGTGAGAGCACTTGTTTTTCTATGTGGTGTGTGGAGTGAGGACAGCAGAGAGGAGAGCTGAGGTTCAGGCTGGACAGAGGAGTCCAGGACGGAACGGAGGAGCTGAGTGAGGTCTGAAGGAAGAGGAGAGAGGCAGGAGGAGGAGGAGAGGAGGAGGAGGAGGAGGTGGAGGTGGAGGAGGAGGAGGAGGAGCAGGAGGAGGAGGAGGAGGAAGAGGAGGAGGAGGAGGAGGAGAGGAGGAGAGGAGGAGGAGGAGGAGAGAGAGGAGGAGGAGGAGGGAGGAGGAGGAGGAGGAGGAGGAGGAGGAAGAGGAAGAGCAAGGAGGAGGAGGAGAATGGAGAAGGAAGGAGGAGGAGGAGGAGGAGGAGGAGGAGGAGGAGGAGGAGGGAGGAGGAGGAGGGGGAGGAGGAGAGAGGAGGAGGAGGAGGAGGAGGAGGAGAGGAGGAGGAGGAGAGAGGAGGAGAGAGGAAGAGGAGCAGGAGGAGAGGAGGGTGAGGAGGAGAGGAGGAAGAGGAGGAGGAGGAGGAGGAGAGGAGGAGGAGGAGGAGGAGGAGGAGGAGGAGGAAGAGAGAGGAGGAGAGAGGAGGAGGAGGAAGAGAGAGGAGGAGAGAGGAGGAGGAGGAGGAGGAGGAGAGAGGAGGAGGAGGAGGAGGAGGAAGAGGAAGAGGAGGAGGAGGAAGAGAGAGGAAGAGGAAGAGGAAGAGGAGGAGGAGGAGGAGAGAGGAGGAGGAGGAGGAGGAGGAGGAGGAGAGAGGAGGAGGAGGAGGAGGAGAGAGGAGGAGGAGGAGGAGGAGGGAGGAGGAGGAGGAAGAGGAGGAGGAGGAGGAGGAAGAGGAGGAGGAGGAGTAGAGAGGAGGAGGAGGAGGAGGAGGAGGAGAGAGGAAGAGGAGGAAGAGAGAGGAGGAGGAAGAGGAGATGATGATGTTCACTGACTGAGGAGTTTAATAAGACGACATCACGTCTTCAGGCCTCGTTTCAACAGGTTTAATCCAGAATCAAAACCAGAGTCTCACTAAACAAACAGTCGATAACTGATCTTATTATTGTTCTGTTGTGTTTGGGCTTCAGCTCCACTACTTCCTGAACTAGTTGAGACACACCTGGATTAATCAGTTGGTCCAATAACGTAAGACAGGAAATGAAGGAGCTGGTTTATTTGCTGTGCATGAAGCCCATTCTTTGTTATCTGGTTGTATTTTAATATGCACTGACAATAAAGGCTTTTAATTTAAATCCATTCAACTCAACTGACACTGGAACTGTGTCCGACCTCATCTTCATCCAACAACAAGATCAAGGAAGAGACTTCTCTATTACGTAACATTAAAAGGGACAACGAGGAGTTTTGTAAAGTTAAGTGTTGTCACTACATTTCCCATGAGCCTCAGCGCGCACGGTGAGATTCTTCGACCAGCGCAGGACGGACGGGAGTGAAAACATTTGCAGAGAATGTTTTCATTGATTAAGAATGAAAGTCGGAGGTTTGAAGACGATCAGATGCTGTACCGTCGTAGTTCAGACTGTAAACGATGCCCGCTAGTGATTCGCCGCCGTTATTCCCATGACCCGCCAGGCAGCGTCCAGAAAACAGAAACTAGGAAATGCTGGACGAGTCGACCACTAAATAATAACAAAATAACCATGAAGACCAAACGATATATTTATCTAAATGGACCCGTTAACAAGTGGTGAAATCCAACAACATTTTGAAATTGTCCCATCACCAAACCCCTATAGTCTTAGCATTTTGTTATTTATCTAAATGGACTCTAAGTTATTAAACTCATCAAATACACAATCCAACAACTCCACAACGTGGTGGACAAGTTGTGAGCTTCATCCACATTAGATAATAACACAACGAGACACAGAGTTGTTTTAGTTCATCAAAACCGCTGATCCCAGGTCAGGGACAGTTTTTCAGCAAGCAGTCTCTGATGACAACAGGTTAATTATCTCACAACAGGTTGATAAAAAGCGCTGTGGAGTTTTGGGATTTTGTATTTGATGAGTTTAATGAAAACCAAGAAATCCCATGAGCCTCCGTGACTGAGCAGCAGCTGCAGCAGCTCTGAGCCTCTGACTATAGGGGTTATGGCAATGGGCCAATTTGCCAAAATGTTTAACTATCCCTTTAATATGAGACTGTGTTTCCTTCAGATGAAAACAGGTTAATAATAACAGGTTAATAACAACAGGTTGATAATAACAGGTTAATAATAACAGGTAGACTGAGCAGCAGCTGCAGCAGCTCTGAGCCTCTGAGCCTCTGACTCTCCGTACTTGAGCTCTGGTTGATAATAACAGGTTAATAACAACAGGTTAATAATAACAGGTAGACTGAGCAGCAGCTCTGAGCCTCTGAGCCTCTGAGCCTCTGACTCTCCGTACTTGAGCTCTGCCGCGATGTCGTGGTGCTGGGAATCCTCCAGGATCTCTGGCAGACTGGTGATGATGTCACGCTGCACGTCGACCGGAGCCACCGACACCAGCTCCATCAGCTTCAGAGACAAGTCCTGCAGACAGAGACAGAGTCGGAGGGTTGACCACACGATGAACACATGATGATGAACACATGATGATGAACACATGATGACAGGCTGTAACGTCTCAGACTACCTTGCTGTCCACCACTCTGTCCAGCCACTTGAGCTGGTTGATGATGACCCGAGGGAGGCTGAGTCCGTCTGCAGAGCTGAGAGCAGGACGACATCATCATCACGTTTAGAGGAACAAACACACACACACACGTCAGAGATGATGTCATCGCTGTGAGATGACCTCATGTCTACACACTGACCCGTCCAGCATGAACTCAGGGAGCTTCTCCAGCAGCGTGTTGATGACCGCCGTCTGGACACAGACACCGAGGAAACAACGTTAACCTGCTGTGTAGATGTTGTGTAGATGTTGTGTTGAGTTGTGTTGTGTTGTGTAGATGTTGCGTTGTGCAGCAGAGAGTCTGACCTGCAGCATCTCGATCCCCAGCAGCATCCGCAGCAAACTCTCCTGGAAGGAGCTGACGGAGCTGCAGGAGGAGGACAGAGTGTTAGTCTGTTCAAGTTCCTATGAATGAACTAAACCTCTCAATGCCCACGATCGCCGGTTTGAGTCCCTTCCAAGCTGCTTCACTCCTGCTACAGTTCTCAATGGGCCTGAACATTAAAGGGAAAGTTCAACATTTTGACAAATTGGTCACAGCAGTAGGTTCGTTACCTTTAATTGTCAGTGCAAGCTATTTTTAGAACGGCGGAGCAGAGCCGTGAGCTGCTCAGAGCTACGACTTCTTGTTGTTTTAGAGGTAAATTCATGTAAAACCTCTGATGCACGTTGCCTTTAGGGACAGTTTTTCATCAACAGTCTCTGTATTTCCCTCTAAAACAACTCTGTGTGGTAACGTTGTGTTATTATCTCATAGTGTGGTGAATGTGCAGCTCTGAGCAGCTCACGGCCCTGCTCCGCCGTTCTAAAAATAGCTTGCACCGACAATTAAAGGTAACCTACTGCTATGACTATAGGGGTTATGGTGATGGGACAGTTTGACTAAATGTTGAACTATCCTGAGCTGCTATTGGGGGAGTTACTGTATTACCACTGAAGCTTGTGTAGCGTAAAGTGTTTTTATAACGTGTGTATTTATTTATTTACCTGGCGTCTCCATCCGGCAGGTGTGGGACACATGGGAGGAGACAGTTCCTGAAGCGGTCCTGGTCCTCGATGTGAGACTCCAACCCGCTGATGAACTCCTGTATGATCTGAGCAGCAGCAGCAGCGTCAGACAGAGGAACACACCTGTGTGTGTGTGTGCGTGCAGGTGTGTAACAACACTGTTGTGTACTCACTCCTGGAAACCTGGGACTCCTCTTCAGCTGCTGCTGGATCCGCTTCTGGAAAACCACCTGGTCCACGGCTGGAGAGGAAACACGTCAGAGACCTGATGCTTCACTGTTCAGACTGAAGCTGAGCGTGCGTGTGTGTGTGTGTGTGTGTGTGCGTGTGCGTGTGTGTGTGTGTGTGTGTGTGCGCGTACCGATCTGGTTGGACGAGCCTCCTTGCTGTAAAGTGACACCTGCCTGTCTCAGAAACACACTGAAGACGCTCTGATTGGTTTCCTCTGCAGCAGCTTCTCTGGACGGACGACCGGCGCCGCGACTCTTCTTCACCTCTGTAAAACATACGGTACGATGAAGAGACAGTTTCTCTGCTTTTACTATTTATTACTGATGCACCATAACATTTTATAAAAACTGATACCGATAGGAGATAAGACAGACTAATGAGGACCTAACATATATGACATCAATACTATAAACTAAACCAAAAACAGTTTTATAAAAATGAGATAACTATCATCTGACACAGTATTAAATCATCATCATATGTAATAGCCTATAGCCGATGTACACATACATGTTATTATTTAATGGATGTATGTCACTATCACTCTGGACATGTAATCTATTACATTTCTGTGAGCGTTCACTTCTATGTGATGGTCCTGTCACACATCAGTGTTATTATGGTCTGGTTATATTACATGTCAGGATGCAGTCAATGCCATGATGGTCCAGATGTTAGATTACACAGCTGGTTCTAGTATTACGTATATGTCAGGATATACGGTAGTCAGATCTGATCCTGGGCCAGTGATGTGACAGCAGGTTTAACTCACTGGAGGTCGGAGCGGCTCCGTCTCCTTTATCCACCGAGGAGCGACGCTTTTTCCGCATCATCTACACGAAGTCAGAAAATTTAAATCAGTTTCACACATTAACAACAACAACAACACAACCGTCGACGTGTTAGCTGGTTTAGCAGCTAGTTTAGCAGCTAACAAACACACTGAACCTGTTCAACTTATCGTGTTATCGTGTTGTTGTGTTTAAATCAGTATTTACAGTGAAACACGTACCGTTTTAATCACAGAAGAACTCGTCTCCTCCACAGACTCGTTACCAAACAAAGTTCCGCGCCAAACCAGCTGTACGTCGTTACGTCATCGACGTCACAAACGTCAGGGACGTTAGCTAAACTCCGGAGTTAGCTAACGGAGCAGAAACGGACTGTCACGTCTGAGAATAATTAAATAAATCAACAGTAATTGTTTCATTTAGCTTCGTTAACACTGACTCTGACGACTCCGGTGTCTGTTGTGTTGATAAATTAAGTTGTTTGTTCAACGTCACAACCGTTACAACATGTTTTATACGGACCCTAATAGAAGGGGGGCGTGTTTTTACGGCCTGTCTGTCCGTCAGGGGGGGGGCGGAGTCAAGACGCCTTACCCAATATTAATATTAACAAAGGCGGGGTTTTCCGGGAGACGCTGTGTGAGTAATGAAACAGACCAGAAGGAAGCGGGAACTGCGCAACTCCATCAAAGAGCGTAGTGTTCACCGAGAGGGTTCACTGCTGTTTGGCCTACTGTCGTCACTTCCTGTTGGTTAAAAAAGAAAAGAAAAGACGGTCATAAATAATAATAATAATAATAGTTTCAATTTATATAGCGCCTTTCAAGACGGTCAATAATAATGATAATAATAATAATAATAATAATAATATTTATTTAACCTTACTCTATTTTATCTTAATTTGATCAGAATTTATAACCTAATATTTTTATTCATCTTGATCCATTAATTTCAACTTCTATATGGCTATATCACACTTTTTGTTGTTTTTCTCTATTCAGGAATTTGTGACAAAGAAATATTTTCCTCCGATGATCAATAAAGTAATTCTGAATCGGAATCGGAATCCAACAAACTAAATTAGGCCTAGGCCTATTAAATTCATGGACTTTTGTGACCATGACTTAAACTTCTATCATTTCATTTCAATTTACATAGCCTACAATTTGATAGTGTATTTTGTTGTGTTTTTATCTTATTTTATTTTATTTTATTTTATTTTATTTTATTTTATTTTATTTTATTTTATTTTATTTACTTATTTTCCCATATGAGCTTGATGGTGCAATTCCCAGGTCGTACCTGTGTTTGCAGGGAGTGAACCATCTCAGTGAAGACTCGCTCTTTGATCCGGATTCAAAGGTTGGCTCCGGGTGACTCGGAGCCTCAGACAGTCTGAAGGAGACTCGGTGCCGGTCTGATCTAATCACAGGGAACCAGAAGAACCAGAACCAGCTCCAGCTCTGACCACCATGGCCTCCAAGTTCTACAGCCTGACAGCGAAGCTCCTGAGCGGGGAGACTCTCAACTTCTCGTCGCTGAAGGGGAAAGTGGTTCTGATCGAGAACGTGGCTTCTCTCTGAGGAACCACCACCAGGGATTACACCCAGATGAACGAGCTGCACCAGCGCTACGCCGCCAAGGGGCTCGTTATCCTGGGGGTTCCCTGCAACCAGTTCGGCCACCAGGTGAGCAGCACCACACCTGTAGACTACACACCTGTAGACTACACACCTGTAGACTACACACCTGTAGACCACACACCTGTCCGGTCTGAGTCCAGGGAACTGCACGACAGTTTAGACTTTTATTTGTCATTAAAAAACTAAACAAAAAAACATGCACTTTGCAGGGAATGTATGGACGAAATTTAGTTAATTTAGTTGCTTTGACACTGATAAAATCTGAGAATAATAATGTACAATATAAATATATATATATAAGCTATATATGAAAAGAAAAAAGACAGGAAATGGACCAAGTATTTCACACGAGAACAGAGCAGTTTCCACCAGTCTTATATATAAAAAAAGGCTTTTATGTTTTATTTTTTACTATGAATTCTGACATTATAATTTATTTCCCAGGGAACAGCCCCAGATTTTTAAAAATTCTAATTGTTATATTTTCAGTTTTAGCTACATTTAGATGATTAATCCTAATAATTACTTTCTATTGAACTCAAATAGAAGATGATTGTAGATTTAAATAATATTCAACTCTGTTTTACAGTTTACTGGTTTAATTTTACTGTAATTTGAGGTCGTGTAATCTGCACCGGACCATGAACTCACTAGTGATCGTGGTGAGAAGTGAAGAAATCAGGAAACTGCGTCTGAATCAGTGACTCATTGTTTGAAACAGCGTCGCCCTCATTAGTTTGATTCACCGTGAACAGGTGAGAACAGGTGAGAAGAGCAACAATAGGGAGGATTATTGATTAACCTGAGGCTCCTTCTTACCGGAGACTTATTGTTGTTCAGAGGAGGAAGTGAGACGCACAGGGAAGGGGGCGGGGCCTAACGATGCGGGGGGCGGGGCTTAATTTACATAAAGTCAAGTCATAGTGAACGTGACAAATCTGAAGAAGTCTTCTGTGCATGAGATGGTTTTATTGATCAGATAAAAAAAAGAAACATAACAATTGATATTTTCTAATTTTAAATATTTATTGTCAAGTTTCTTCTCTTTTTCTATTTTAAATGTAAAATTCTGCACTTTTTCAGTGGTTCCTTCTGGTGCCACTTTTAAATCAAATCAAGGTCATTTATTAATTTAATAATAAAAATATATAACAATAATAATAATGTTTATTTGTATAATACTTTTGGCAGAGAAAGCTCACACAGTGCTTTACAGTAAAAAGTTTAGTTTTTCTTAGGGTGGAATTTGACCCAGTTTATTATTTTAAACACATGAACTGAAGAGGAACCTTTTAGTTTTTTACTTGAGCCGCTGCTTTTGAAGAACTCACTATGAGATTCAGTCACCTGACTTTGCTGCAACACTTCCTCCTTTACTTCCTCTAGTGAACCGCTTCCCTCCTCCTCCTCCTCCTCCTCCTTCACCATAATCTCACCATCTCCTCCTCCTTCACAGGAGAACTGCAAGAACGAGGAAATCCTGCTGTCCCTGAAGCACGTCCGTCCTGGAAACGGCTTCGAGCCAAAGTTCCAGCTGCTGGAGAAGGTGGACGTGAACGGGAAGGACGCTCACCCTCTGTTCTGCTTCCTGAGGGAGAAGCTGCCGTTCCCCAGCGACGAGCCGTCCGCCCTGATGAGCGACCCCCGGCTGATCCTGTGGAGCCCCGTGTGCAGGAACGACGTGGCCTGGAACTTCGAGAAGTTCCTGGTGGGTCCGGACGGAGAGCCGGTCCGACGCTACAGCCGGAGGTTCCTCACCAGCGACATCGAGGGCGACATCAAGAAGCTGCTCAACCTGGCGGCCTAAACCAGAACCAGCCGTCCTGAAGCGTGGCGCTGACCTCTGACCTCCTGCTGCTCCGGCTCCGCTCCGCGTCTCTGAGCTCCGCTCCTCTACCGGATGAAGGCGTCCTCTGAATCCAGCTCCATGCGAGGAGGACGTCTGATGGTCGTAGAGGCTGAAGTCTCAGACTCGCCGGGCGGCGCCGAAGCACCGTGTGATGTTGATGATGTCAGCGCTCACCTGCAATAAATGTCTCATTTTTACTAAACCTGTGTGTGACTGCCTCTAAATGAGTGGTTTATTTAAAAAAATGATTTATTTAAAGGGATAGTTCAACATGTAGTCAGATTGTCCCATCACCATAACCCCTATAGTCATATTCGTTACCTTTAATTGTCAGTGCAAGCTATTTTTAGAACGGCGGAGCAGAGCCGTGAGCTGCTCAGAGCTACGCTACGGAGGCTCATGGGATTTCTTGGTTTCCCTCATCAAACTCATCAAATACACAATCCAACAACTCCACAACGCTCTGGTGGACAAGTTGTGACCTGCACATTCACCACGCTATGACATCATAACACAACGTTACCACACAGAGTTGTTTTAGAGGGAAATTCATGTAAAACCTCTGATGCACGTTGCCTTCAGGGACAGTTGTTCATCAACAGTCTCTGTATTTCCCTCTTTCATGTAACTACAACCTGAGATAATGGGTAGACTGAGTATTTCTGTATTGTTCCTATCAAACTGACTTAACTGCATCTTTCACAAGAACTCAACTCTTAGCGTCATTAGGAGTGAATACAAGGTGAGGACCCAGGTTAAATGGGTTGTAAGTAAAGCAGCTGAGAGTCTGGAGTGGATGGATCATTAACACGCAGCCGTATCTCCTGTGTGGTCGCTCCCTGTGGTTTTTAGTGCCTGTATCTGATTGCACAATAAAGTTTATTGCAGTGGTAGCGTCAGCAGCAGGTTGAAGGTAAAGTGAGTTTGATGCAATCAGTCCAAACACAGACCAGCGTGTTGAGGCTTCCAGTCTTTATTGTACTTTGAATTCAAATATTTCTCAGTTAAAAACAAATACTGTAGATATCGGCAATAAGATAAATATAATAAGGGACAGGAATTTGTACACCTATTTAAAATAGTGTGATTATTTACATCTTTTCATTTGTTTTGGAGTTTGAATCGCTGTGATGATTTGGGGAGAAGAAGAAGAAGAAAACAGAGCGGCCGTCAGCAGCTGAATTGTGTTTTCAACTATCTAGGATTACAGATATGATGTAAAGCTTTTCTAAGTCATAGGCATAAATGATTAATATTCAGGTGGTGGTCGTCTCTGGCGGGAACCGGCGGGAACCAGGTCCCGCAGGTTCAACATGCTGTTATGCAACAAAGTCTAGAGAGAGTTTACACCACAGATTAAGAAGAGATAGATCCGTTCTGACCGACTCGACCTCTGGTTTCTACTCAGTAGATCACATTCAACACACCCGCCGAGGAAACCCGAGCTGGATCCGTCACTTTGTCTCCGTCAACAAACAAACAAAAAGGTGCCGTTTAGCTTTTTTTTTTCTTCCTACCAGCAGAATCAAACCCGTGGGTTTTTCCTGAACAGCTGCGTAGTCGTGTACCATGAGCGCTAAGTTAAGGTGGTTCTGTCTGATGACACACAGATTGTTCTTCATGACCAGGAGCAAAGTTCAAGTTTCATTAAAATAAAGCACCACTTTTATACTAGTTTATTTTGCTTCACTCAGTGTGCTTTAGAGATATCAAATAACATTTAACAGCCATTTCAATACAGAGCTGCATTAATGTACAAGACTAATAATCATAATAAGGACAAGCCGTTGCAGGTGAGCTGAGCTGAGCTGAGCGAGGGTCTGGTCAGGCAGCGAGAATCAAAATATGCTTAAAAAGACACATTAAAATGATCTGGAAGTGTACGACAGACCATGACGCTTAACGCTAAAGGCCAAACCATACAGTTCTGTAAAGTCTAGATACACCAGAAGCAGGTAGATCAGGTACTCGTGGAGAAGTCAAAGTGCCTCCTTTTTAGTCAGGTTGCAGGAATCAAAAGGCCGCGTCGCATTGTGATTACAAAAAAAAAAAAGAAAAAAGGTAAAAAGAAATGAAACTTGTTAGCAGGGTCAGACTCCTCCTCCTCCTCCTCTTCGTCAGGTCGGTCCAGACGCAGCAGAGCCCCACGCCGCGCCACACAACTTAAAAAAACACAAAGATGAGCAAGAAGGCCGAGAAAAAACAAAAAAACCCAAAAAACCAAAACCAGCTTCTGCCACAGACTCGAGTCCAGACCAGATGTTCAACCTCTGGTTCTGCAGCAGCTGCTGCAGCAGCAGCTCGGTCCGGCCGGCGACCGGGACTCTCAACAGGTTTGGCATCTGTTACTTTGTTGTTGTTGTTGTTGTTGTTGTTGTGTGGGAACATCAGAGTGTGTTCTCCTCAGCAGCAGACCTCACTCTGACTCCTCAACGCCGGCTGCACTTTATCATAAATAAGTTGAAACGCTTTGGTTGAGACGACGGTGCATTTGGCTTTTTATACGTCAGACGGTGGTGGAGGAGTTCATCTACTGGTCTGAAGAACCTCTAACAGGCCTGAAGAACCTCTAACAGGTCTGAAGAACCTCTAACAGGCCTGAAGAACCTCTAACAGGCCTGAAGAACCTCTAACAGGCCTGAAGAACCTCTAACCTGTTGATCTACAGGTCTGAAGAACCTCTAACAGGCCTGAAGAACCTCTAACCTGTCGATCTACAGGTCTGAAGAACCTCTAACCTGTCGATCTACAGGTCTGAAGAACCTCTAACCTGTCGATCTACAGGTCTGAAGAACCTCTAACAGGCCTGAAGAACCTCTAACAGGTCTGAAGAACCTCTAACAGGCCTGAAGAACCTCTAACAGGTGTGAAGAACCTCTAACCTGTCGATCTACAGGTCTGAAGAACCTCTAACAGGCCTGAAGAACCTCTAACCTGTCGATCTACAGGTCTGAAGAACCTCTAACAGGCCTGAAGAACCTCTAACCTGTTGATCTACAGGTCTGAAGAACCTCTAACTTGTCGATCTACAGGTCTGAAGAACCTCTAACAGGCCTGAAGAACCTCTAACAGGTCTGAAGAACCTCTAACCTGTCGATCTACAGGTTTGAAGAACCTCTAACAGGCCTGAAGAACCTCTAACCTGTCGATCTACAGGTCTGAAGAACCTCTAACAGGCCTGAAGAACCTCTAACCTGTCGATCTACAGGTCTGAAGAACCTCTAACAGGCCTGAAGAACCTCTAACCTGTTGATCTACAGGTCTGAAGAACCTCTAACTTGTCGATCTACAGGTCTGAAGAACCTCTAACAGGCCTGAAGAACCTCTAACAGGTCTGAAGAACCTCTAACCTGTCGATCTACAGGTTTGAAGAACCTCTAACAGGCCTGAAGAACCTCTAACCTGTCGATCTACAGGTCTGAAGAACCTCTAACAGGCCTGAAGAACCTCTAACCTGTCGATCTACAGGTTTGAAGAACCTCTAACCTGTCGATCTACAGGTCTGAAGAACCTCTAACAGGTCTGAAGAACCTCTAACCTGTCGATCTACAGGTGTGAAGAACCTCTAACCTGTCGATCTACAGGTCTGAAGAACCTCTAACAGGTCTGAAGAACCTCTAACCTGTCGATCTACAGGTCTGAAGAACCTCTAACAGGTCTGAAGAACCTCTAACCTGTCGATCTACAGGTGTGAAGAACCTCTGACCTGTCGATCTACAGGTGTGAAGAACCTCTAACAGGTCTGAAGAACCTCTAACCCGTCGATCTACAGGTCTGAAGAACCTCTAACAGGTGTGAAGAACCTCTAACCTGTCGATCTACAGGTGTGAAGAACCTCTAACAGGTCTGAAGAACCTCTAACCTGTCGGTCTACAGGTGTGAAGAACCTCTGACCTGTCGATCTACAGGTCTGAAGAACCTCTAACAGGTCTGAAGAACCTCTAACCTGTTGATCTACAGGTCTGAAGAACCTCTAACAGGTCTGAAGAACCTCTAACCTGTCGATCTACAGGTCTGAAGAACCTCTAACAGGTCTGAAGAACCTCTAACCTGTCGATCTACAGGTCTGAAGAACCTCTAACAGGTCTGAAGAACCTCTAACCTGTCGATCTACAGGTCTGAAGAACCTCTAACAGGTGTGAAGAACCTCTGACCTGTCGATCTACAGGTTTGAAGAACCTCTAACAGGTCTGAAGAACCTCTAACCCGTCGATCTACAGGTCTGAAGAACCTCTAACCAGTCGATCTACAGGTCTGAAGAACCTCTGACCTCCTGCTCGTCCCTGACTCCGCCTACTTCCTACTTCCTGTTTCACCGCCGCTCCAGACTGGTTCGGCGACTCGGTCAGAGCTCGGCCGCCGCTCGCTGCAGGAGGAAGTCTCTTTCTGACAAGGCTGTTGGCTCAAACGTACAAGACAGAAACCAATCAAATAAAACCAGGGGGGGCGAGGGGGGGATTAATGACGTTAGGTCTGTGGAGTCTCTGTCACTAAGTAGCTGTGTGTGTCTGTGTGTGTGTCTGTGTGCGTCCAAGTGTCTCTATTTGCTGTTTTGCGTTTCAGTGCGCGTCCCCTTCAACGCCAGGGCTTCTCTCTCTCTCTCAGTTTGTGTCCATGTGGTCGTCGATGGCGGCGGCGGCTGCTGCAGCGGCGGCGGCGGCTTCGGGGGCTCCGCCCAGCGAGGCCGAGGCCTGAGGTTTGGAGCCGGCGGCGGCGACGCCGGCGGCGTTGTCCTCGTCTCGGCGCTGGTAGAACAGCACGTAGGCGGCTTTAGTCTGCAGAGGGACGACAAGGACACGGGTCGAGTTACCGCCAGGGAAAACAAAAATCTATCAATCTGTCCATTCATCCATCTCTCCATCCATCCATCCATCATCCATCTATCTCTCCATCCATCCATCTCTCCCTCCATCCATCTCTCCATCCATCCATCCATCATCCATCTATCTCTCCCTCCATCCATCTCTCCATCCATCCATCCATCATCCATCTATCTCTCCCTCCATCCATCTCTCCATCCATCTATCCATCATCCATCCATCTCTCCATCCATCCATCCATCATCCATCTATCTCTCCATCCATCCATCTCTCCATCCATCCATCCATCATCCATCTATCTCTCCCTCCATCCATCTCTCATCCATCCATCCATCATCCATCTATCTCTCCATCCATCCATCATCCATCTATCTATCTCTCCATCCATCTATCTCTCCCTCCATCCATCCATCCATCATCCATCTATCTCTCCATCCATCCATCTCTCCATCCATCCATCCATCATCCATCTATCTCTCCATCCATCCATCATCCATCTATCTATCTCTCCATCCATCTATCTCTCCCTCCATCCATCCATCCATCCATCATCCATCTATCTCTCCATCCATCCATCTCTCCATCCATCCATCATCCATCTATCTCTCCCTCCCTCCATCTCTCCATCCATCCATCATCCATCTATCTCTCCATTCATCCATCCATCTCCCCATCCATCCATCCATCCATCCATCTATCTCTCCATCCATCTATCTCTCCCTCCCTCCATCTCTCCATCCATCCATCATCCATCTATCTCTCCCTCCCTCCATCTCTCCATCCATCCATCATCCATCTATCTCTCCATTCATCCATCTCTCCATCCATCCATCATCCATCTATCTCTCCATTCATCCATCCATCTCCCCATCCATCCATCCATCTCTCCATCCATCCATCTCCCCATCCATCCATCTCTCCATCCATCCATCCATCCATCCACCCATCCATCCATCTATCTCTCCCTCCCTCCATCTCTCCATCTCTCCATCCATCTCTCCATCCATTCATCCATCCATCCATCTCTCCATCCATCCCTCCATCCATCCATCCCTCTATCTATCCCGCCATCCATCCATCTCTCTATCTATCCATCCATCTATCATCCATCCATCCCTCCGTCCCTCCCTCCATCCCTCCATCCCCAGATTCTCCATCTCACCACAATCTGGTCTTCTGAGGCTGAGGAGACGCTGCTGTCATCAAAGTAATACCACTTCCCGTCCACCTTGTTCTTCCCGTAGGCCGTGTCTGTCCGACAGGAGGAAGTGCTTATTAACAACAACAACAACAACAACAACAACAACAACAACAACAACAACAACAACAACAGCCCTTCCCATCACAACACAACAGGTGTCGTCATGATGGACAAACTCATAAATAAAAGCTGAATGAAGCAACAGAACCGTCAAGTGTGAAGCACTTTGTTGTATTAAAGTTTAATCCATCTCTGTATCCATGCAGCCACCTGTTTGTGTGTGTGTGTTACTAGTGACAACCAGCTACACTACAACCATTATCAACAGCTGTGTGGTGCGTTCATGACTTCCTGAACTCACAGTGGCCTCCTCCCATCCCGCCGTAGTGGTTCGACACCGCGATGAGGTCGTAGATGTACGGGCCGGCTTTAGGGTCGCACACAAACTCAGACATGTTCAGATCCCTGCAAACAACACAAATACCACACTGTTGAAGGTACTACACACGTATAAATACACACTGCACACAACACAGACACACACAGAGCGGGAACATAAACAGTGGATTCCTTCAGGGCTCGGCCGTGAGTCACACACTGCATTAATGTTTCTGTGCTTCCTGGTTCCTCACAGGTTGACACACACACACACACACACACACACACACACACACACACACACACACACAGACAGACACACACAGACACACACAGACACACACACACAGACATGCGGTGCCAAGTCTGACACAAGCAGCCGTTGGTTCTGATGCAACTTCTCCTTTTTTACGACACACTGGAAAAGTCAGATCAGGTGAGGAGACGAGGACAGAGGAGACGAGGACAGAGGAGACGAGGACAGAGGAGACGAGGACAGAGGAGACGAGGACAGAGGAGACGAGGACACAGGAGACGAGGACACAGGAGACGAGGACACAGGAGACGAGGACAGAGGAGACGAGGACAGAGGAGACAGAGGACACAGGAGACGAGGACAGAGGAGACGAGGACACAGGAGACGAGGACACAGGAGACGAGGACAGAGGAGACGAGGACACAGGAGACGAGGACACAGGAGACGAGGACACAGGAGACGAGGACACAGGAGACGAGGACAGAGGAGACGAGGACAGAGGAGACGAGGACACAGGAGACGAGGACAGAGGAGACGAGGACACAGGAGACGAGGACACAGGAGACGAGGACAGAGGAGACGAGGACACAGGAGACGAGGACACAGGAGACGAGGACACAGGAGACAGGAGACGAGGACAGGGGAGACGAGGACAGAGGAGACGAGGACAGAGGAGACGAGGACGGAGGAGACGAGGACGGAGGAGACGAGGACAGAGGAGACAGAGGACACAGGAGACGAGGACAGAGGAGACGAGGACACAGGAGACGAGGACACAGGAGACGAGGACACAGGAGACGAGGACAGAGGAGACAGAGGACACAGGAGACGAGGACAGAGGAGACGAGGACACAGGAGACGAGGACACAGGAGACGAGGACAGAGGAGACGAGGACACAGGAGACGAGGACACAGGAGACGAGGACACAGGAGACGAGGACAGAGGAGACGAGGACAGAGGAGACAGAGGACACAGGAGACGAGGACAGAGGAGACGAGGACACAGGAGACGAGGACACAGGAGACGAGGACAGAGGAGACGAGGACACAGGAGACGAGGACACAGGAGACGAGGACACAGGAGACAGGAGACGAGGACAGGGGAGACGAGGACAGAGGAGACGAGGACAGAGGAGACGAGGACAGAGGAGACGAGGACGGAGGAGACGAGGACGGAGGAGACGAGGACGGAGGAGACGAGGACAGAGGAGACGAGGACGGAGGAGACGAGGACGGAGGAGACGAGGACAGAGGAGACGAGGACAGAGGAGACGAGGACGGAGGAGACGAGGACGGAGGAGACGAGGACGGAGGAGACGAGGACGGAGGAGACGAGGACAGAGGAGACGAGGACAGAGGAGACGAGGACAGAGGAGACGAGGACAGAGGAGACACTGGGCTGATTGTTCTCAGATCATTTCCTCATTCCCAACTCAAACCGGTCTGTTGAGTGCGTGTCGCTCCACAGCTCCCTCTAGTGTCCACTATTTAATCTAATCCCATGTTTTACATCCTTCTCCCCTTTTTAACCCTTTTGTATCTATGTTTTTTTAAGTAATATAAATGTGCTCTAGGGAGTTTAGTTGTGACTTTTGTATTTTATAAATGTCACCTTTTATATTATTGAGGGAGGACCAATCATTCATTTCTATATTATTTATGGAATCACAACATATTCATAGTTTACAGATGAATGGATGAGAATGAACCATGGAAATCATAATAAGAAGAACCTAATAAATAAATTTAAAATAAGTCCTGATGACTCTTCAGCTGTGTGATCTGTGAGCCAGGTGAGCCAGGTGAGGGGGCGGGGCTTAGCGCTGTACGTACCTGATGGGGAAGTCGACCACGGTGTCCAGCTTGTCCCTCCAGCAGCGGTTGTAGGAGAAACGCTTCAGGTGGACGACCAGCAGGCGCGGCAGAGACCACAGGTCGAACTTCTTAGTGGCCTGTTGGTGCTTCTTACAGGTGGGACAATACCTGCAGGGGAGGGGCATAAACAATGTACTGGGGTTGGAACAACTACTGGAAGTAAAACCTAGTGGAGACCGGACTGGACCGGACTAGACTGGACCGGATCGGACCGGAACGGACCGGAACGGACTGGACCGGATCGGACTGGACCGGACCAGACTGAACCGGACCGGATCAGACCAGACCAGACTAGACCGGAACGGACTGGCTGGAACGGACTGGACCGGACCGGACCGGACCGGACCAGACCAGACCAGACCGGACCGGATCGGACTGGACTGGATCGGACCGGACCGGACCGGACTGGACTGGACCAGACCGGACCGGACCGGATCGGACCAGACCAGACCGGATCAGACCGGACCAGACCAGACCGGACCGGACCAGACCGGACCGGACCGGACCGGACCGGACCGGACCGGACCGGACCGGACCAGACCGGACCAGACCGGACCAGACCAGACCAGACCAGACCGGACCAGACCAGACTGGATCAGACCGGACCAGACCGGACCGGATCCTCACCATGGGTCGTGTTCTCCCAGAGTCTCCATGGTGGTGAAGAGCTCGATGCATTCCCTCAGAGCCACCGTGGCCTTCTTCTTCTGCGGCTGCAGCATGCTGTCGTGCTTCTCGTAGGCCTGGCAACAACAACATTTACACAGATATATAAACACCGTGTGTGCATGTGTGTGTGCATGTGTGTGTGCATGTGCACTTCCTGTCAGCAGCAGGCGGCCTGACGGACATCGACCCACTGACCTCCGCTTCCTGCTCATCGTAGCACAGCTTCTTGGACTCCGAGTCCCAGTCGATGGCCACGGTGGAGTGAGCTGCAGACGGAGGAGGAGGAGGAGGAGGAGGAGGAGGAGGAGGAAGAGGAGGAGGAGGAGGAGGAGGAGGAGGAGGAGGAGGAAGAGGAGGAGGAGGAGGAGGAAGAGGAGTCAGCACAGAGAAGCTGCAGAGACTCAAACAGTGAGAGAATAAACGGATCATTCCACTGACGGTTGAGTTTGAGCACGTTCCCGTCACACGGCAGCGGGCTGATGTTGGCCGTCCCGTACGAGTTGACGATGCTGAAGGTGAAGAGTTTGGCCGGAGAGCAGGAGGAGGAGGAGGAGGAGCAGAGCTTGGCTGCGTCTCCTTTAGAGCCGTTCTCCAGGTCGGACGTCTCCTCCTCCTCCTCAGACTGACCGTTCTCTGGCTCCGGACTCACCTGGTGGTCCATGGCCTCCTCCTCACCTGCACACGCACACACGCACGCACACACACACACACACACACAGAACATCTCATCACCTGCTTCATCTTATTACATTACATTTTAATTTTAATTTTTCTATTTGTTCCAGCCGAAACAAACCAAAACTCAACTCTTTCGTCTTCCCTATTTTGGGACATTTTATATCGATTCTGAATCGTATTAAATGAGAACTGTGATTCTTATGTGAATAGTTTTTCTGTCACACCCATAATTATCATGATATATTATTATATTATAGTGAATTATACATTATTATTCTATATTATTCTATCATAGTGATGAGCAGAAGCTCTGATGAGCCGGTGTCCATCGCTCACCGTCGTACAGCCCGTTGGTTTCGTTGCAGGTTCCTGAGTGGTTGCTGCCGTTGCTGGAGCTGGCGCTGGCGCTGGCGCTGGCGCTGCAGGACGCTCCGTCGGACAGCGGGCTGCCGCAGCCGCCCAGACTGGACGACGTGGAACATTCAGGAGCTTTGCTGCAGCTGGCGAAGGAGGCCGAGGCCGAGGCCGAAGCCGAGGCTGAAGACGAAGCCGAAGCCGAGGCCGAAGCCGAAGCCCTGCTGTCGCTGCTGGGGCTCTGGGAGTGTTTCACATAGCGCCTACGGAGGAGGAGGAGGAGGAGGAGGAGGAGGAGGAGGAGGAGGAGGAGGAGGAGGAGGAAGGAGAGAGGAGGAGGAGGAGGAGGAGGAGGAGGAGGAGGAAGGAGGAGGAGGAGGAGGAGGAGGAGGAGGAAGAGGAGGAGGAGGAGGAGGAGGAGGAGGAGGAGGAGGAGGAGGAGGAGGAGGAGGAGGAGGAGGAGATGAGTCAACTGACGCCAACATCAAACCAACAGGAGAGAAGTCACATGGAGAAGTGAGATCTGTGGTTCTAAGTCTTCATTCTCACATCACTGCTACGTTTCGTCCTGAGGTTCATTAAAACCGTCGGCTCTGATCAGACTCAATGTTTACTGAAACTTCAACAGGAACAGTTGCTGCTTTGATGCAACGTAAAACTACTTAATGTTTCATAACTCATTTTATAGTAGAAAAAATTTCTTTAAAAAGTTTTTTTTTTAATCTAGAAAAAAACTGGCAAGTTATCAAAAACATTTTTGAAAAAATTCTAGAAAAAACTGGTGAAATTTCTGCAAATTCTTTTTTTTATTCTAGAAAAAAAGTGGTAAAATTTCTCCCAAAAAAAAAGAGAAAAATGGGAAAAATTCTCCAAATTCTTTTTTTCTATTCTAGATAAAAGTGGTAAAATTTCTCAAAAAAAAAAAAAGTTAAAAATTTTTTTTAGAAAAAAGTGGTCAAATTTCTCAGAGAAAAAAAGTTCAAATAAAAAAATAAAAAAATAAAAGGTAAAATTTCTCCAAAAAAATGTAAAAAATTTTTTTAGAAAAAAGTGGTCAAATTTCTCAGAGAAAAAAAGTTCAAATTTAAAAAAAAAAAAAAAAAAAGGTAAAATTTCTCCAAAAAAATGAATTTTTTTTTTTTTTAAAAAGTGGTCAAATTTCTCAAAATTCTTTTTTTTATTTCTATAAAAAAGTGGTAGAATTTCTCAAAAAAAAAAATTGTTAAATTTTTTTTTTAAAAAGTGGTCAAATTTCTCCAAAGAAGAACCGTGTTGAAAATGTGTGTATCAAAACAGACACAGCAGGTATGTAAGGTCAGTTTCTATGCAAATCTCATACTCAAAAAAAAAACAACAACATTATTTTTGAATTATATTGTTTTACATTTTCTGTCAGAAGATCCAATTTAAAAATTTGAGAATTTTCTGACAATCATTTCATGGTTCAGGCTTCACAGGGTTAAAAGCTGTTTGTAGTTGTAGTTCTGATAAGAGGCGGCGGCGGCGGCGTTCCTCACCCGATCCTCTCCAGGATCATGTCGTACAGGACGTCGGCGACGAGGTTGTGTCTGGGCACGGTGATGAGTAAAGGCTGACCAAACAGCATGGTGCTGGTGGAGCTTCCTGCGTGTTTGGAGTGGCGCTCCCTGAAATAAACAGGTAGGTTCATCCTCTCGCTGTCCTCCTCCTGGACCTCATACCTGCAACACACACACATCAACACGTTACACACAGACACAGACACACAATGTGCAGGTCACAACTTGTCCACCAGAGCGTTGTGGAGTTGTTGGATTGTGTATTTGATGAGTTTGATGAGGGAAACCAAGAAATCCCATGAGCCTCCGTAGCGTAGCTCTGAGCAGCTCACGGCTCTGCTCCGCCGTTCTAAAAACAGCTTGCACTGACAATTAAAGGTAACGAATCTACTGCTATGACTATAGGGGTTATGGTGATGGGACAGTTGGACTAAAATGTTGAACTATCCCTTTTAACACAGAGACACACACAGTGAAGAGCTTCACAGCGACCGACTCACACAAAGATGTCGTCTTTCTCCATGATCTGGTTGAGGCCGTCGTCTCGTCTGTAGATCTTATGGAACCTGTGATTGTAAACGTCGGCCACCACCATCTGCAGGAGAGACCAGACCACGAAGAGTTAAAACCTTTTATTTCCATTTGAACCAGCGACGAAGGAAGAAGGAAACTGGAGTGAAGCACCAACGTTTTCTGGAGGGATTCCACTGAGTTTGGACAAGGCGCTGCACAGATCTGTCACTGAGCCCAGTTTGGGGACGACCACTCGATACTGCAGAACAACAACACACAGAACAACACACAGAACAACAACACACAGAACATCAGCATCAGACACAGGGTTAGGGATGAGAATATATATATATCTAAAATAAAGAAAACTTCCTCAGCTGGCCTCATCAAGTTGAGATATTTATGAATTTTGCTTATTGTTTAGTGTTTAGGAGATGAAATGCCACGTATGATCTGCTGCAACCCAATTTCCCCACTGGGACAATAAATAGCTACTAAATGATCTTAAAGGGATAGTTCAACATTTAGTCAAACTGTCCCATCACCATAACCCCTATAGTCATAGCAGTAGGTTCGTTACCTTTAATTGTCGGTGCAAGCTATTTTTAGAATGGCGGAGCAGAGCCGTGAGCTGCTCAGAGCTACGCTACGGAGGCTCATTATGGGATTTCTTGGTTTCCCTCATCAAACTCATCAAATACACAATCCAACAACTCCACAACGCTCTGGTGGACAAGTTGTGACCTGCACAACCACGATGCTATGAGATAATAACGGAACGATACGAAACAGAGCTGTTTTCGAGGTAAATTCATGCAAAACCGCTGATGCGCGTTGCGTTCAGGGACAGTTTTTCAGCAAGCAGTCTCCGTATTTACCCTGTATTTACCTCGAAAACGGCTCCGTTTCGTATCGTTACGTTATTATCTCATAGCGTGGTGAATGTGCAGCTCACAACTTGTCTACAAAAGCGCTGTAAAGTTTTGGGATGTTGTATTTGATGAGTTTGATGAGGGAAACCAAGAAATCCCATGAGCCTCCATAGCGTAGCTCTGAGCAGCTCACGGCTCTGCTCCGCCGTTCTAAAAATAGCTTACACCTACAATTAAAGGTAACGAACCTACTGCTATGACTATAGGGGTTATGGTGATGGGCCAGTTTGACTAAATGTTGAACTATCCCTTTAAGGTGGAGGGGGCGGAGGCAGGCATCAAACAGTCAAACAGGTAAAACAGCAGACGGATCAGATCATGGCAGAACTGAAAGATCTAAATAACTGATTATTGGTCGACAATGAGAGTAAAATCTATCGATGACGTCTCAAAGAAGAAGTAGTTTGCTCCGGTTTCAGGAAGGATGTGACATATCAGTTATCCAGGATCTTAAAGCTGTGAGAGTGTGACTGACGGACCTGTGTGGGTCTGGACTGGGGGTCCGACCGCACCAGGAACACCTCCATGGTCCGGTCCTTCTTCATGGGCAGAGGCAGAGTGAGGTAGCAGAACGGGTCGAAGGTCACGGACACTTTGGAGCACTCGGGGCACACCAAGGTGGATTTGAAGAGGCCGTGGAAAATATCAACTATGATGGAGTCGTTACGCAGGCGATGGTTCGTCCAAGCCTCCTTGGCAACGATCTGCGGTTTCACACACACAGAGAGAGAAAACCAGGTCAGAGCGGCCGGCGGGTCACGTGACGCCTCAACAGAGTTCTGGACCGCGTGGTACCTCGTCTGGACGGCCCTCGGCGTCCCTCAGGGCCAGGTAAGGCTTCTTCTTGACCCGGTTCAGATCTTCATGCAGCCCGTCCAGGAGGAAGGCCAGCAGCTCCTGGGAGTCCTGCTGCTGGTAGCCGGAAAACTGGGGGGCGAAGCGTCCCACCTGGGTCTGGACGGGAAAACACGTTGTTATTTATTAACTCTGCCGGTTGCTTTAGGTTCACGACTGCAGCGCTGCAGACTCACTGCACCAGTTTTTACATCAAGGCCTGAACTGACACAAATTAGACCACGGACTCCGATTGGACAACAACCTTCTGAAGCAAATACAAGAAATACACAACTATTTGTTCTAAAACTGAAAAACATTACTTTTTAGGGCCCGAGCGGCGACTGCAAGTCGGCCGGCGAAGGCCCTATTGAAATTGCTATGTTTATTATTAGGCCCGAGCGGCGAGTAGCACTCGCCCAGCGAAGGCCCTATTGTAATTCGTTCATGGCCCCAACGTGCACATGACCCCAAAGTGCAAGTGCCCCAAAGTGATCATGTGACAGACCCCCGGGGGAAAAATTGCTATATTGAAATTGAAATGTTTATTATTATTATTATTATTCTTGCACTCTTAAAACGCCATTTTGACCCCTTTCCCAAACGCGAAAATTTTTCTACTTTTGCCCGGGCATCCGGCCGGATCCGAAATTCGATATTTTTGGGTGGTCGCACCGGTCCGACGCGAAATGGCGATATAGCGCCCCCTACAAAGTCCAAAAAAGCCCATAGGGAATTTGGGTCACTTTGTCGTAGACCGACGAAATTCGGTACACATATGTATCTCACCCAGATATACAAAAATGCCTCTTAGCGTCATCATGAAATGTCGACAGGAAGTCGGCCATTTTGATTTGATCGTTTTTGGCGCCAAATTAATGCGTCCAAACCAATTCGCCCGAACGGCTCCAAATTTGATGGACAACATCTTCAGACCTAGCTGAGTACAGCTTGTGCTCCGTAGGTCGATAGGTCAAAGGGCGTGGCTTCCAGTGGGCGCCAAAGTTGGGCTCGATCGCCATCCAAATTCGGTTGGCTGTCACGCCCACATACTTTATCCTAGCAACTTCAAACTTGAATGACATTACGGCAGTGAGTCCCTGATTCGCCCGATATATCAATATCCCACTTTACTCAAAGCGCCCCCCGGTGGTAACAGGAAGTCACTTTTTTTACATAAACAAGTTAACTCCGCCCACAGATTTTGCCCGATCAACTTCAAATTGGCTACAGACCAGCGAGACGCCATGCTGATGTTATGTTGTGCTCCATAAGTCTCTACGTCAAACGGCGTGGCTGTAGTGGCTTCCGAAAGTTTTTCGCCTTTTTCTTTGCTCGCCATTTCAACTTTGACAAATTGTCACGCCCACATACTTCATCCTATCAACTTCATCCTTGCTGGGCATGACGATGGCTCCGTCCTGAACGTTTCGATGTATTGATATCCCACTTCACTCAAAGCGCCCCCTGGTGGTAACAGGAAGTTACTTGCGTTACAAAAACATTGACTCCGCCCACAAATTTAGCCCGATCATATTGAAATTGGCTGGGGACCACTGACATGCCATGGTGATCAAAGTGTCAAAACCGCAGGTCTCTAGGTCAAAGGGCGTGGCTGATTTGGCTTCATAAAGTTTGCCGCCTTTTTGTTTGTTCGCCATTTCACCTTCCAACTGATGCTCCGCCCACACACTTCATCCTGTCAACGTCAATCTTGCTCCAGATGACGGTGGCTCCGTCCTGAACATTTTGATGTATAAACTTCCCATGTACCTCCTACCGCTCCTCGTTGGTAACAGGAAGTGTACTGCTTGGCGCCTTTATTTTTCCTCGCCATTTCGCCTTACAGCTCCTGCCACGCCCACATACTTCATCCTATCAACGTCTATCGTGCTGAATATGACGATGGCTCCGTCCTGAACATTTTGATGTATAGACTTCCCACGTACGCCCACCGGTGGGTGCAGGAAGTGACACTGCTTTACACATTCACTTACATGGGCAGATTCAATTAGAATTTAACAGGGGTGATGTCAGTCAGCCACTAAACAAACCTAATACAAATACTCCCCCCGGTGGTCATGACCTGCTTTACATTTACATTACACTTAGAAGGCTCTACCGCCCACATACTTCATTCTATCAGCCTCAAACTTGCTGAAGATTATGATGGCTCCACCCTGAACGCTCTGATGTATATCACGCCCACTTTACTCAATGCGCCCCCCGGTGGTAACAGGAAGTGAACTACTTTACACTTACATTGTCCGATTTAATTCAAACTTCAGGGGTTTGATCCCGGTCAGGCCCTGATCACACCTACCCACATCTGGCTTCATACAAATACGCCCCCTGGTGGTAACAGGAAGTGACCTGGCTTACACTTACATTGTCCGATTCAGTTCAAACTTCAGGTATTTGATCCCAGTCAGCCCCTGAACGCCCCTACCCGCATCTGGCTTCGTAGCGCCGCCTGGTGGACGAACCACGTGTTGCATTTTTCCGCAGCGCTTTATCGCCCTTCTCGCTTCGTGCCACGGCCCCCGCGCGCCTCAGGCCCCCGCGGTCGCATGGGTCGAGCGAGGGCCGACAACGCCGCTTGCGGCTTTAATTATTATTAGGGCCCGAGCGGCGACTGCAAGTCGCAGGCGAAGCCCTATTGTAATTGCTATGTTTATTATTATTAGGGCCCGAGCGGCGACTGCAAGTCGCAGGCGAAAGCCCTATTGTAATTGCTATGTTTATTAGGGCCCGAGCCAGTGACAACGTCACGGTCCGAGGACCCTATTGTGATTCGAGTGTCAAAAAGAGTCGACATGTAAGTAGTCGACAAGTATCAAGTAACCAAGTAACCAAGTAGGTAATTGATTACTCATGACACCTGGCGCAAAATTCCCCGAAATGCAAGTGGTTATTATTATTATTCCGGATCCCCCTCTTTGAACGCAGTTTTGACCCCTTTCCCAAGACGAGAAACGGAGGACATTCTACACGCAGGGGGGGAAGGCGTGAAATCGGCGTTCGGCGGTGGTCTCGCATGTTAGCGTGCCCAAATGGCTCCACAGCGCCCCCTAGACCGCGCATAGGAAATGAGGGTCTGCGTCACGGATTTGCACGAAACTTGGTATACTTGTCTATCAACCCGAGACCTTCAAAAAATTTCATAAAATGACATGCTCTAAAACGAACAGGAAGTCGGCTATTTAGCCTCGAAGTTGGTTTCGCCAAAACGAACTCCTCCGAGGGGATTCGCCCAATCGGCTTCAAATTGGGTCCAGGACATGTCCAGACCTAGCTGAGCTTATCTTGTGCTCCCCACACCTGTAGGTCAAACGGCTTGGCCTTCAGCGGGCCTCAAAGTTTGGCGACTGATTCGGGCCTCGCCAGCAACATACGAATGGCTCTCACGCCAGCATGCTTGATCGTAGACGCTTCAAACTTTGGCCATATGATGAAGGCGTCTTGCAGAACGATCCGACATATTATTTGCCTACGTCGCTCATAGCGCCCCCCGGTGGTACCCGAAAACGTACAACAATTCGTTAAAAATACGAACTTGGCCAAATTGACTTCATTTCACTTCTAGTACATGCAGACCCGGATGCTGAAGCTACATGATGAACGCTGTGACCCTACGAGCAACGGCGTCCGTGTGGCGGCGCGTCAAAAGTGTCTCTTCCCAATTTCAAATACGTTTGCCTTTCACGCGCCCATACTTCATCGTAGCCACTTGAAACTCAAGGAACATGACGATGGCTCTTCCCCGAACGTTTCGATGTATCAACTTCCTGCCTGGCTCATAGCGCCCCCCGGTGGTAACAGGAAGTACGTTACAATTAATTAAAAATCCATACTTGACCCCATCAACTTCATTCCACTTCTAATACATGTAGAACCTGTTGCTGAAGCTACATTATGAACGCCGCGAAGCTACTTCTAACGGCGTCAGTGTGGCGCAGCGGCGACTGGCGACTTTTCGCCGTCCAATTACGTTTGCCTTTTTCGTGGCTTTAACGACGTCGTGACGTCACGAAATTTCATCCACAGGACAAGCATGACGAGCTCTTTCAGTTGATAGTGTTGTTTCCGATAAGCGTGGCAAAAGGCCTCTATAGCGCCCCCTTGAAGTTTTTCTGAAATTCCCCATAGACAAATTTTGCTTACGTTGTCGTACACATACGAAACTCGACGTATACATGTATCACACCCAAACATACAAAAAGTTGAATTGGTGCCACGCCCTTAACCCAACAGGAAGTCGGCCATTTTGGTTAGCATTTCTCTGACGCAAAACAAACTCCTCCGAGGGACTTCACCCGATTTGCTTCAAATTTGGTACAGGACATCTCCAGACCTAGCTGAGCTTATCTTGTGCTCTGCACGTGTGCACGTCAAAGGGCGTGGCCGCTGTGGCACGGGCAAGTTTAGCGATTCAGCTCAGACGTTTGAAATGGTACCACGCCTACAAATTTGATCGCAGCAGCTCCAAACTTGATGGACATGATGAGGAGCTCAGTCTCAACGATCCCATATATTACTTTTGTTCGTGGCTAATAGCGCCCCCCGGTGGTTACAGGAAACGTGGGAAAATTGGTTAAAAATACGTACTTCACCAAATTCACGTAATTTCACCTGTAAAACATTCTGAAGAAGTCGCTGAAGCTATTTCATGAACACTACGAAGATACGACTAACGGCCCCCTTGTGGCGGCGACAAAAATGGCGATACAGCGTGAACACCGTCCTCCTAGGGATTTTGGCCGATTCACTTCATATTCGCTACATATCATCAGGAAACCCAGCTGGTCAAACGTTGTAAAAATCTTCCCTCTACGTCAAACGGCGCAGTCGCTAGAGGGTCGGAAAGTTGGCCACCTGCTCATTTGGTCGCCATCCAATTACGTTTGCCTTCCACGCCCACAAACTTGATCGCAGTCACTTCTACATTGCCAGACGTGGTCAGAGGGCCGCCCTCTACGCCTCCATTTGATCAGCCGCAGCCTCGCTCAAGTCGCCCCCTTGTGGGCGCAGGAAATGACATGTTTTGCATCGACCATGTCTGATCTGCTCGAAACTTTACAGGTGCGTTCCAGGTACGACTCTGAACATGACGGCCCACGTCCAGCTACAGGCCCCGTGGCGTACGCGGCCCCGGGGGCCTGGGTCGCCGAGTGGCGTGGGTCGCCGAGTGGCGTGAGGCGAGGGCCCGCCATAGCCGCTTGCGGCTTTAATTAGGGCCCGAGCCAGTGACAACGTCACGGTCCGAGGACCCTATTGTAATTCGAGTGTCCAAAAGAGTCGACGTGTAAGTAGGCCACAAGGCCCAAGGAACCAAGTAACCAAGTAGGTAATCGATTACTCATGAGACCTGGCGCAAAATTCCCCGAAATGCTAATGTTTATTAGGGCCCGAGCCAGTGACAACGTCACGGTCCGAGGACCCTATTGTAATTCGAGTGTCAAAAAGAGTCGACATGTAAGTAGGCCACAAGTACCAAGGAACCAAGTAACCAAGTAGGTAATAGATTACTCATCAGACCTGGCGCAAAATTCCCCGAAATGCAAATGTTTATTATTATTATTATTACGGTAGTATCCTCTTTGAGCGCGATTTCACCCCCTTTCCCAAGACGAGAAACGGATGACATTCTACACGCAGGGGGGGAAGGCGTGAAATCGGCGTTCAGTGGTGGTCTCGCATCTTACCGTGGCCACATGGCACCACAGCGCCCCCTAGACCGCGCATTGGAAATGAGGGTCTGCGTCAGGGATTTGCACGAAACTTGGTATACTTGTCTATCAACCCGAGACCTTCAAAAAATTTCATAAAATGACATGCTCTAAAACGAACAGGAAGTCGGCTATTTAGCCTCGAAGTCGGTTTCCTCAAAACGAACTCCTCCGAGGGGAGACGCCCGATCGCCTTCAAATAGGCTCCAGGACTTGTCCAGACCTAGCTGAGCTTATCTTGTGCTCCCCACATCTGTAGGTCAAACGGCTTGGCCTTCAGCGGACCTCCAAGTTTGGCGACTGATTCGGGCCTCGCCAGCTACATACGAATGGCTCTCACGCCCACATGCTTCATCGTGGACGCTTCCAACTTGGGGCATATGATGAAGGCGTGTCACAGAACGATTCGACATATTATTTGCCTACGTCGCTCATAGCGCCCCCCGGTGGCAACCGAAAACGTAAAACAATTCGTTAAAAATACGAACTAGACCTAATCGACTTCTTTTCACTTCTAATACATGCAGACCCGGATGCTGAAGTTACATGATGAACGCTGTGACCCTATGAGCAACGGCGCCCGTGTGGCGGCGCGGCGAAAGTGTCTCTTCCCAATTTCAAATACGTTTGCCTTTCACGAGCACATACTTCATCGTAGCCACTTGAAACTCAAGGAACATGACGATGGCTCTTCCCCGAACGATTCGATGTATCGACTTCCTGCCTCGCTCATAGCGCCCCCCGGTGGTAACAGGAAGTACGTTAAAATTCATTAAAAATCCAAACTTGACCCCATCGACTTCATTCCACTTCTAATACATGCAGAACCAGTTGCTGAAGCTACATTATGAACGCCGTGAAGCTACGTCTAACGGCGTCCGTGTGGCGCCGTGGTGACTGGCCACTTTTCAGCGTCCAATTACGTTTGCCTTTTTGGTGGCTTTAACGAGGTCGTGACGTCACGATATTTCATACACTGGATAAGAATGACGAGCTCTTTCAATTGATAGTGTTATTTTGGATGGGCGTGGCTAAATGCCTCTATAGCGCCCCCTTGAAAATTTTGTGAAATTCCCCATTGACAATTTTCACTTACTTTGTCGTACACTTACGAAACCTCACAGATACATGCATCTCAACCAAACATACAAAAAGTTGAATTGGACCCACACGCTAAACACGACAGGAAGTCGGACATATTGGCTAGCATTTCTTGGACGCCAAACCAACTGCTCCTTGGGATATCACCCGATTTGCTTCAAATTACGTACATTACACCTTCAGACCCAGCTGATGAAAAGTTGTGCATCATAGGTCGACAGGTCAAAGGGCGTGGCCGCTGTGGCACGGCCAAGTTTAGCCAATTCAGCTAAGAACTTTGAAATGCTAACACGCCTACAGTTTTGATCGCAGCAGCTCCAAACTTGCTGGACATGATAAGGGCCTCATCCTCAACGATCCGATATATTACTTTTGTTTGTGGCTCATAGCGCCCCCCGGTGGTAACAGGAAACGTCGGAAAATTGGTTCACAATCCGGACTTGCCCCGCTTCGCATGTTCCATACGTGGTCAGAGGCCCGCCCTGTACGCCTCCATTTGATCGGCCGCTGCCTCGCTCAAGTCGCCCCCTTGTGGGCGCAGGAAATGAGACGTTTTGCATTGCCTATGTCCCATATGCTCGAAACTTCACACGCGTGATCCGGGGACCGCCCTGAACGCGACGGACCACGTCCGGCTACCGGTCCCACGGGGGGGCCTGGGTCGCCGAGTGGCGTGGGTCGCCGAGTGGCGTGAGGCGAGGGCCCGCCATAGCCGCTTGCGGCTTTAATTCTTATTATTATTATTCTTAGGGTATCGCCCTCTTTGGACGCGATTTCGACCCCTTTCCCAAGACGAGAAACGGAGGACATTCTACACGCAGGGGGGGAAGGCGTGAAATCGGCGTTCAGTGGTGGTCTCGCATGTTAGCGTGCCCAAATGGCTCCACAGCGCCCCCTAGACCGCGCATTGGAAATGAGGGTCTGCGTCACGGATTTGCACCAAACTTGGTATACTTGTCTATCAACCCGAGACCTTCAAAAAATTTCATAAAATGACATGCTCTAAAACGAACAGGAAGTCGGCTATTTAGCCTCGAAGTCGGTTTCCTCAAAACGAACTCCTCCGAGGGGATTCGCCCAATCGGCTTCAAATAGGGTCCAGGACATGTCCAGACCTAGCTGAGCTTATCTTGTGCTCCGCACATCTGTAGGTCAAACGGCTTGGCCTCCAGCGGACCTCAAAGTTTGGCGACTGTTTCGGGCCTCGCCAGCAACATACGAATGCCTCTCACGCCCACATGCTTCACCGTAGACGCTTCAAACTTTGGGCATATGCTGAAGGCGTGTCGCCGAACGCTTCGACATATCGTTTGCCTACGTTGCTCATAGCGCCCCCCGGTGGTATCCGAAAACGTACAACAATTCGTTAAAAATACGAACTTGACCAAATCGACTTCATTTCACTTCTACTACATGCAGACCCGGATGCTGAAGTTACATGATGAAAGCTGTGACCCTATGAGCAACGGCGTCCATGTGGCGGCGCCGCAAAAGTGTATCTTCCCAATTTCAAATACGTTTGCCTTTCACGCGCTCATACTTCTTCGTATCCACTTGAAACTCAAGGGACATGACGATGGCTCTTCCCCTAACGTTTTGATGTCTCGACTTCCTGCCTGGCTCATAGCGCCCCCCGGTGGTAACAGGAAGTAGGTTAAAATTAATTAAAAATCCATTATTGACCCCATCAACTTCATTCCACTTCTAATACATGCAGAACCAGTTGCTGAAGCTACATTATGAACGCCGCGAAGCTATGTCTAACGGCGTCTGTGTGGCGCAGCGGCGACTGGCGACTTTTCGCCGTCCAATTACGTTTGCCTTTTTCGTGGCCTTAACGAAGTCGTGACGTCACGAAATTTCATCCACAGGACAAGCATGACGAGCTCTTTCAGTTGATAGTGTTGTTTCCGATAAGCGTGGCAAAAGGCCTCTATAGCGCCCCCTTTAAGACTTTCTGAAATTCCCCATAGACAAATTTCGCTTAGTTTGTCGTACACATACGAAACTCGACGTATACATGTATCACACCCAAACATACAAAAAGTTGCATTAGAGCCACGCCCTTAACGCAACAGGAAGTCGGCCATTTTGGTTAGCATTTCTTGGACGCAAAACGAACTCCTCCGAGGGACTTCACCCGATTTGCTTCAAATTTGGTACAGGACATCTCCTGACCTAGCTGAGCTTATCTTGTGCTCTGCACGTGTGCACGTCAAAGGGCGTGGCCGCTGTGGCACGGCCAAGTTTAGCAATTCAGCTAAGACGTTTGAAATGGTACCACGCCTACAGATTTGATCGCAGCAGCTCCAAACTTGATGGACATGATGAGGAGCTCAGCCTCAACGATCCGATATATTACTTTTGTTCGTGGCTAATAGCGCCCCCCGGTGGTTACAGGAAACGTTGGAAAATGTTTTTACAATACGTACTTCACCAAATTCACGTAATTCCCCCTGTAAAACATTCTGAAGAAGTCCCTGAAGCTATTTCATGAACACTACGAAGATACGACTAACGGCCCCCTTGTGGCGGCGACACTAATGGTGATACAGCGTGAACACCGTCCTCCTAGGGATTTTGGCCGATTCACTTCATATTCGCTACATATCATCAGGAAACCGAGCTGGTCAAACGTTGTAAAAATTTCCCCTCTACGTCAAACGGCGTGGTCGCTAGAGGGCCAGACACTTGGCCGCCTGCTTATTTGGTCGCCATCCAATTACGTTTGCCTTCCACGCCCACAAACTTGCTCGCAGTCACTTCTACATTTCCAGACGTGGTCAGAGGGCCGCCCTCTACGCCTCCATTTGATCAACCGCCGCCTCGCTCAAGTCGCCCCCTTGTGGGCACAGGAAATGACATGTTTTGCGTCGACTATGTCCGTTATGCTCGAAACTTCACAGGTGTGTTCCGGGGACGACTCTGAACGTGACGGCCCACGTCCGGCTACAGGCCCCGTGGCGTCCGTGGCCCCGGGGGCCTGGGTCGCCGAGTGGCGTGGGTCGCCGAGTGGCGTGAGGCGAGGGCCCGCCATAGCCGCTTGCGGCTTTAATTAGGGCCCGAGCCAGTGACAACGTCACGGTCCGAGGACCCTATTGCAATTCGAGTGTCAACAAGAGTCGACATGTATCAAGTCGAGAAGTATCAAGGGACCAAGCAAGTAATCGATTACTCATGACACCTGGCGCAAAATTCCCCGAAATGCAAATGTTTATTATTTATTATTATTATTATTATTATTATTATTATTATGGATCCCCGCGTTTGAACGGGATTTTACCCCCTTTCCCCAGACGAGAAACGGAGGACATTCTACCCACAGGGGGGGAAGGCGTGAAATTGCGATCTGGTGGTGGTCTCGCATGTGTGCGTGGCCACATGGCTCCACAGCGCCCCCTAGACCGCGCATTGGAAATGAGGGTCTGCGTCACGGATTTGCACGAAACTTGGTATACTTGTCTATCAAACCGAGACCTTCAAGAAATTTCATAAAATGACATGCTCTAAAATGAACAGGAAGTCGGCTATTTAGCCTCGAGGTCGGTTTCCTCAAAACGAACTCCTCCGAGGGGAGACGCCCGATCGGCTTCAAATTGGGTCCAGAACATGTCCAGACCTATCTGAGCTTATCTTCTGCTCCCCACATCTGCAGGTCAAACGGCTTGGCCTTCAGCGGACCTCTAAGTTTGGCGACTGATTCGGGCCTCGCCAGCAACATACGAATGGCTCTCACGCCCACATGCTTGATCGTAGACGCTTCAAACTTTGGGGATATGATGAAGGTGTGTCGCAGAACGATTCGACATATCATTTGCCTACGCCGCTCATAGCGCCCCCCGGTGGTAACCGAAAACGTACAAAAATTCGTTAAAAACACGAACTTGACCAAATCGACTTCTTTTCACTTCTACTACATGCAGACCCGGATGCTGAAGCTACATGATGAACGCTGTGACACTACGAGCAACGCCGTCCGTGTGGCGGCACAACGAAAGTGTATCTTCCCAATTTCAAATACGTTTGCGTTTCACGCGCACATACTTCATCGTAGCCACTTGAAACTCAAGGGACATGGCGATGGCTCTTCCCCGAACGTTTTGATGTATCGACTTCCTGCCTTGCTCATAGCGCCCCCCGGTGGTAACAGGAAGTACGTTAAAATTCATTAAAAATCCACAATTGCCCCCATCAACTTCATTCCACTTCTAATACATGCAGAACCAGTTGCTGAAGCTACATTATGAACGCCGCGAAGCTATGTCTAATGGCGTCTGTGTGGCGCAGCGGCGACTGGCGCCTTTTCGCTGTCCAATTACGTTTGCCTTTTCGTGGCTTTAACGAAGTCGTGACGTCACGAAATTTCATACACAGGATAATAATGACAAGCTCTTTCAGTTGATAGTGTTATTTCGGATGGCCGTGGCAAAATGCCTCTATAGCGCCCCCTTGAAAATTTTGTGAAATTCCCCATAGACAATTTTCACTTACTTTGTCTTACACTTACGCAACTTCACACATACATGCATCTCAACCAAACATACAAAAACTTGCATTGGACCCACGCGCTAAACACGACAGGAAGTCGGACATATTGGCTAGCATTTCTTGGACGCAAAACGAACTGCTCCTTGGGATTTCACCCACTTTGCTTCAAATTAGGTACATTACACCTTCAGACCCTGCTGATGAAAAGGTGCGCGTCATAGGTCGACAGGTCAAAGGGCGTGGCCGCCGTGGCACGGCCAAGTTTAGCGAATTCAGCTAAGAACTTAGAAATGCTAACACGCCTACAGATTTGAGCGCAGCAGCTCCAAACTTGCTGGACATGATAAGGGCCTCATCCTCAACGATCCGATATATTACTTTTGGTTGTGGCTCATAGCACCCCCCGATGGTGACGGGAAACGTCGGAAAATTGGTTCACAATCCGGACTTGCCCCGCTTCGCATTTTCCAAACGTGGTCAGAGGCCCGCCCTGTACGCCTCCATTTGATCAGCCGCTGCCTCGCTCAAGTCGCCCCCTTGTGGGCGCAGGAAATGACACGTTTTGCGTTGCCTATGTCCGATATGCTCGAAACTTCACACGCGTGATCCGGGGGCCGCCCTGAACGCGACGGACCCCGTCCGGCTACCGGTCCCACGGGGGGGCCTGGGCCGCCGAGTGGCGTGGGTCGCCGAGTGGCGTGAGGCGAGGGCCCGCCATAGCCGCTTGCGGCTTTAATTATTATTATTTTTAGGAATCTGAATGTTTGAACGCGATTTCGACCCCTTTCCCAAGACGAGAAACGGAGGACATTCTACACGCAGGGGGGGAAGGCGTGAAATTGCGATCTGGTGGTGGTCTCGCATGTGTGCGTGGCCAAATGGCTCCACAGCGCCCCCTAGACCGCGCATAGGAAATGAGGGTCTGCGTCACCGATTTCTACGAAACTTGCTGGACTTCTCCATCAACCCGAGATCTTCAAAAAATTTCATAAAATGACATGCTCTAAAACGAACAGGAAGTCGGCTATTTAGCCTCGAAGTCGGTTTCCTCAAAACGAACTCCTCCGAGGGGGTTCGCCCGATCAGCTTCAAATTGGGTCCAGGACATGTCCAGACCTAGCTGAGCTTATCTTGTGCTCTGCAGGTTTGTAGGTCACACGGCTTGGCCTTCAGCGGGCCTCAAAGTTTGGCGACTGATTCGGGCCTCGCCAGCAACATACGAATGGCTCTCACGCCCACATGCTTGATCGTAGACACTTACAACTTGGGGCATATGATGAAGGCGTGTCGCTGAATGATTCGCCATATCGTTTGCCTACGTTGCTCATAGCGCCCCCCGGTGGTAACCGAAAACGTACTAAAATTCGTTAAAAATACGAACTTGCCCAAATTGACTTCATTTCACTTCTACTACATGCAGACCCGGATGCTGACGCTACATGATGAACGCTGTGACCCTACGAGCAACGGCGTCCGTGTGGCGGCGCGGCGAATGTGTATCTTCCCAATTTAAAATACGTTTGCGTTTCACACGCACCTACTTCTTCGTAGCCACTTCAAACTCAAGGGACATGACGATGGCTCTTCCCCGAACGTTTTGATGTATCGCCTTTCTGCCTTGCTCATAGCGCCCCCCGGTGGTAACAGGAAGTACGTTAGAATTAATTAAAAATTCATAATTGACCCCATCAACTTCATTCCACTTCTAATACATGCAGAACCAGTTGCTGAAGCTACATTATGAACGCCGTGAAGCTATGTCTAACGGCGTCTGTGTGGCGCAGCGGCGACTGGCGGCTTTTCGCCGTCCATTTACGTTTGCCTTTTTCGGGGCCTTAACGAAGTCGTGACGTCACGAAATTTCATCCACAGGACAAGCACGACGAGCTCTTTCAGTTGATAGTGTTGTTTCCGATAAGCGTGGCAAAAGGCCTCTATAGCGCCCCCTTGAAGATTTTCTGGAATTCCCCATAGACAAATTTCGCTTACTTTGTCGTACACATACGAAACTCGACGTATACATGTATCACACCCAAACATACAAAAAGTTGCATTGGAGCCACACCCTTAACCCAACAGGAAGTCGGCCATTTTGGTTAGCATTTCTTGGACGCAAAACAAACTCCTCCGAGGGACTTCACCCGATTTGCTTCAAATTTGGTACAGGACATCTCCAGACCTAGCTGAGCTTATCTTGTGCTCTGCACGTGTGCACGTCAAAGGGCGTGGCCGCTGTGGCACGGCCAAGTTTAGCCATTCAGCTAAGACGTTTGAAATGGTACCACGTCTACAGATTTTATCGCAGCAGCTCCAAACTTGATAGACATGATGAGGAGCTCAGCCTCAACGATCCGATATATTACTTTTGGTCGTGGCTAATAGCGCCCCCCGGTGGTTACAGGAAACGTCGGAAAATTTGTTAAAAATACGTACTTCACCAAATTCACGTCATTTCACCTGTACAACATTCTGAAGAAGTCGCTGAAGCTATTTCATTAACACTACGAAGATACGACTAACGGCCCCTTGTGGCGGCGACACTAATGGCGATACAGTGTGAACACCGTCCTCCTAGGGATTTTGGCTGACTCACTTCATATTCGCTACATATCATCAGGAAACCGAGCTGGTTAAACGTTGTAAAAATCTTCCCTCTACGTCAAACGGCGTGCTCGCTAGAGGGCCAGAAGGTTGCCCACCTGCTCATTTGGTCGCCATCCAATTACGTTTTCCTTCCACAAACTTGATCGCAGTCACTTCTACATTTCCAGACATGGTCAGAGGGCCGCCCTCTACGCCTCCATTTGATCGGCCGCAGGTTCGCTCATGTCGCCCCCTTGTGGGCGCAGGAAATGACATGTTTTGCATCGACTATGTCTGATCTGCTCGAAACTTCACAGGTGTGTTCCGGGGACGACTCTGAACGTGACGGCCCACGTCCAGCTACAGGCCTCGTGGCGTACACGGCCCCGGGGGCCTGGGTCGCCGAGTGGCGTGGGTCGCCGAGTCGCGTGAGGCGAGGGCCCGCCATAGCCGCTTGCGGCTTTAATTATTATTATTATTATTATTGTCAACCTATGATCGCGTTTTTCATGGCCTCAACGTGCATGAAAGCGCGTGAATTTTGGCATGGACATCAGGCCTCGCGAAAAATTTGATATTTTAAAGTCGTTGGAAATGGGCGTGGCCAAATGGCTGAATAGCGCCCCCTAGAAAATTTCAAAAGATCAGCCCCGCCGGTGCGTTTCACCTAGAGGCTTGAAATTTGGTGGGCTTATAGAACATGGCAAGACACACAAAAAAGCCTCTTAGTGTCATGGTGAAATCCAAACCGGAAGTCGGCCATTTTGAATAGAAAGTTTGACCTTTTTGACCTATCTACTCCTACAGATTTAGTCCGATTGACTTCAAATTGGCTACAGAGCATCGAGATGTCATCCTGAACAAATGTTGTGCGCCATAAGTCTCTAGGTCAAAGGGCGTGGCTTCTGGAGCGATGAGAAATTTGGCGATTTTTCGTTTCCTCGCCATTTCACCTTCGAACACCTATAACTCACACATACTTTATCCGATCAGCTTGAAACTTGCTGGAGATGATGCTGGCTCCGCCCTGAACGTTCCGATGTATTGTTTTCGTATGTCACTCATAGCGCCCCCCGGTGGTAACAGGAAGTGGCCAGGTTTTCCTTTTACGTGTACTGATGGCACATAGTTGACCCCATCAACTTCATTCCACTTCTAAAACATGCAGAACCAGTTGGTGAAGCTACACCATGAACGCTGTGAAGCTACGAGCAATGGCGTCCGCGTGGCGACGCGGCGACTGTTGTCCCTCGCCATGAAATTACGTTTGCCCTTTTGATGGCTTTAATAAACTCGTATCATCATGAAAATTGATACACAGGTCGAGGGTGGGATGGTCTTTGATCTGATAGGGCGGCGCCCGTGGGCGGGGCCAAATGCCTCTACAGCGCCCCCTTGAAATTTTCAAAAACCCCTCCCCATAGGGGTTTTTTTGGAGTTGGAACATGAAAATCGGTACACATGTGTAAGTTGTCAAGGCGAACAAAAAAGTCTCTTGCACCATTGGTCTACTCCAAACAGGAAGTCGGCCATTTTGATTTTACTCGCCATTTTGGCGTGATTTCCACACTTAGTACTTTAATCAACTTCTCCTTGGGATTTTGTCCAATTCACTTCAAATTGGCTACAGACCATCGAGATGCCATGCTGATCATTAGATGTGCAGCTCAGATCTCTACGTCAAGGGGCGTGGCCACCATGGCGCCGCCATTTCTGATCCATCGCCCTGCATATTCAAGCAGCTCTCTCTCCAACATACTTCATCCAAACTGCTTCAAACTTTCTGTACATGATCAGAGCCCCTCCCTCAACGTCTCCATGTGCTCATAAGCAATCTCACTCATGTCGCCCCCTTGTGGAGACAGGAAATGCAGTGTTTTACATCAACATTGTGCGATTTGCTCGAAACTTAACATGTTTGATCAGGGTCAGCCCCTGAACACCCCTACCCGCATCTGGCTTCATAGCGCCACCTGGTGGACGAACAACACATTGCACTTTCCCGCTCCCGCAACACTTTTTCGCCCTTTTCGCCTCGCACCACGGCCCCCGCGCGCCTCAGGCCCCCGCGGTCGCATGGGTCGAGCGAGGGCCCGTCATCGCCGCTTGCGGCTTTAATTAGGGCCCGAGCCAGTGACAACGTCACGGTCCGAGGACCCTATTGTAATTCGAGTGTCAAAAAGAGTCGACATGTAAGTAGGCCACAAGTACCAAGGAACCAAGTCACCAAGTAGGTAATAGATTACTCGTCATACCTGGCGCAAAATTCCCCGAAATGCAAATGTTTATTATTTATTAGGGCCCGAGCCAGTGACAACGTCACGGTCCGAGGACCCTATTGTAATTCGAGTGTCCAAAAAGAGTCGACATGTAAGTAGGCCACAAGTACCAAGTAACCAAGTCAGCAAGTACGTAATCGATTACTCATGACACCTGGCGCAAAATTCCCCGAAATGCAAATGTTTATTATTAGGGCCCGAGCCAGTGACAACGTCACGGTCCGAGGACCCTATTGTAATTCGAGTGTCAAAAGAGTCGACATGTAAGTAGGCCACAAGTACCAAGGAACCAAGTCACCAAGTAGGTAATAGATTACTCATCATACCTGGCGCAAAATTCCCCGAAATGCAAATGTTTATTAGGGCCCGAGCCAGTGACAACGTCACGGTCCGAGGACCCTATTGTAATTCGAGTGTCCAAAAGAGTCGACATGTAAGTAGGCCACAAGTGCCAAGGAACCAAGTAACCAAGTAGGTAATAGATTACTCATCATACCTGGCGCAAAATTCCCCGAAATGCTAATGTTTATTATTATTATTATTTCTAGGAATCCGCGCGTTTGAACGCGATTTTGACCCCTTTACAAGCACGAGAAACGGATGGAACTCTCCACGCAGGGGGGGAAGCCGTGAAATTGCGATTCTGCGGTGGTCTCACACGTGGGCATTGCCAAATGGCACAACAGCGCCCCCTAGACCGCGCATAGGAAATGAGGGTCTGCGTCACCGATTTCTACGAAACTTGCTACACTTGTCTATCAACCGGAGATCTTCAAAAAATAACATTACAGACATACCCGAAAACGTACAGGAAGTCGACTACTTAACCTCGAAGTTGGATTCGCCAAAACGAACTCCTCCGAGGGGATTCGCCCGATCGGCTTCAAACTGGGTCCTGGACATGTCCAGACCTAGCTGAGCTTATCTTGTGCTCCCCACATCTGGAGGTCAAACGGCTTGGCCTTCAGCGGGCCTCAAAGTTTGGCGACTGTTTCGGGCCTCGCCAGCAACATACGAATGGCTCACACGCCCACATGCTTGATCGTAGACGCTTCAAACTTTGGGGATATGATGAAGGTGTGTCGCAGAACGATTCGACATATCGTTTGCCTACGTTGCTCATAGCGCCCCCCGGTGGTAACCGAAAACGTACAAAAATTCGTTAAAAACACGAACTTGACCAAATTGACTTCTTTTCACTTCTACTACATGCAGACCCGGATGCTGAAGCTACGTGATGAACGTTGTGACACTACGAGCAACGCCGTCCGTGTGGCGGCACGGCGAAAGTGTATCTTCCCAATTTAAAATACGTTTGCCTTTCACGCGCACATACTTCTTCCTAGCCACTTGAAACTCAAGGGACATGGCGATGGCTCTTCCCCGAACGTTTTGATGTATCGACTTCCTGCCTTGCTCATAGCGCCCCCCGGTGGTAACAGGAAGTACGTTAAAATTCATTAAAAATCCACAATTTCCCCCATCAGCTTCATTCCACTTCTAATACATGCAGAACCAGTGGCTGAAGCTACATTATGAACGCCGCGAAGCTATGTCTAACGGCGTCCGTGTGGCGCCGCGGCGACTGGCGATATTTCGGCCTCCAATTACGTTTGCCTTTTTCGTGGCTTTAACGATGTCGTGACGTCACGAAATTTCATCCACAGGACAAGACTGACAAGCTCTTTCCGTTGATAGCGTTCTTTTCGATGGGGACGGAAAAATGCCTCTATAGCGCCCCCTTGAAGATTTTCTGAAATTCCCCATAGACAAATTCCGTTTACTTTGTCGTACACATACGAAACTCGATGTATACATGTATCACACCCAGACATACAAAAAGTTGCATTGGAGCCACGCCCTAAACCCAACAGGAAGTCGGCCATTTTGGTTAGCATTTCTTGGACGCAAAACGAACTCCTCCGAGGGACTTCACCCGATTTGCTTCAAATTTGGTACAGGACATCTCCAGACCTAGCTGAGCTTATCTTGTGCTCTGCACATGTGCACGTCAAAGGGTGTGGCCGCTGTGGCACGGCCAAGTTTAGCGATTCAGCTAAGACGTTTGAAATGGTACCACGCCTACAGATTTGATCGCAGCAGCTCCAAACTTGATGGACATGATGAGGACCTCAGCCTCAACGATCCGATGTATTACTTTTGTTCGTGGCTAATAGCGCCCCCCGGTGGTTACAGGAAACGTCGGACAATTTGTTTAAAATACGTACTTCACCAAATTCACGTAATTTCACCTGTAAAACATTCTCAAGAAGTCGCTGAAGCTATTTCATGAACACTACGAAGATACGACTAACGGCCCCCTTGTGGCGGCGACACAAATGGTGATAGAGCGTGAACACCGTCCTCCTAGGGATTTTGGCCGATTCACTTCATATTCGCTACATATCATCAGGGAACCGAGCTGGTCAAACGTTGTTAAAATCTTCCCTCTACGTCAAACGGCGTGGTCGCTAGAGGGCCAGAAAGTTGGCCACCTGCTCATTTGGTTGCCATCCAATTACATTTGCCTTCCACGCCCACAAACTTGATCGCAGTCACTTCTACATTTCCAGACGTGGTCAGAGGGCCGCCCTCTACGCCTCCATTTGATCAGCCGCAGCCTCGCTCAGGTCGCCCCCTTGTGGGCGCAGGAAATGACATGTTTTGCATTGACTATGTCCGATCTGCTCGAAACTTCACAGGTGTGTTCCGGGGACGGCTCTGAACGTGACGGCCCACGTCCGGCTACAGGCCCCGTGGCGTACACGGCCCCGGGGGCCTGGGGCGCCGAGTGGCGTGGGTCGCCGAGTCGCAAGAGGCGAGGGCCCGCCATAGCCGCTTGCGGCTTTAATTATTATTATTATTATTATTAGGCTTCCCCGCGTTTGAACGCGATTTCGACCCCTTTCCCAAGACGAGAAACGGATGACATTCTACACGCAGGGGGGGAAGGCGTGAAATCGGCGTTCAGTGGTGGTCTCGCATCTTAGCGTGGCCACATGGCACCACAGCGCCCCCTAGACCGCGCATTGGAAATGAGGGTCTGCGTCACGGATTTGCACGAAACTTGGTATACTTGTCTATCAACCCGAGACCTTCAAAAAATTTCATAAAATGACATGCTCTAAAACGAACAGGAAGTCGGCTATTTAGCCTCGAAGTCGGTTTACTCAAAACGAACTCCTCCGAGGGGATTCGCCCCATCGGCATCAAATTGGGTCCAGGACATGTCCAGACCTAGCTGAGCTTATCTTGTGCTCCCCCCATCTGCAGGTCCAACGGCTTGGCCTCCAGCGGACCTCAAAGTTTGGCGACTGATTGGGGCCTCGCCAGCAACATACGAATGGCTCTCACGCCCACATGCTTCATCGTGGACGCTTCAAACTTGGGGCATATGATGAAGGCGTGTCACAGAACGATTCGACATATTGTTTGCCTACGTCGCTCATAGCGCCCCCCGGTGGTACCCGAAAACGTACAACAATTCGTTAAAAATACGAACTTGGCCAAATTGACTTCATTTCACTTCTACTACATGCAGACCCGGATGCTGAAGCTACATGATGAACACTCTGACCCTACGAGCAACGGCGTCCGTGTGGCGGCGCCGCGAAAGTGTATCTTCCCAATACCAAATACGTTTGCCTTTCACGCGGACATACTTCATCGTAGCCACTTGAAACTCAAGGGACATGACGATGGCTCTTCCCCTAACGTTTCGATGTATCAACTTCCTGCCTGGCTCATAGCGCCCCCCAGTGGTAACAGGAAGTACGTTAAAATTATTTAAAAATCCATAATTGACCCCATCAACTTCATTCCACTTCTAATACATGCAGAACCACTTACTGAAGCTACATTATGAACGCCGTGAAGCTACGTCTAACGGCGTCCGTGTGGCGCCGCGACGACTGGCGACTTTTCGCCGTCCAATTACGTTTGCCTTTTTCGTGGCTTTAACGGAGTCGTGACGTCACGAAATTTCATACACAGGACAAGCATGGCGAGCTCTTTCAGTTGATAGTGTTGTTTCCGATAAGCGTGGAAAAAGGCCTCTATAGCGCCCCCTTGAAGATTTTCTGAAATTCCCCATAGACAATTTTCGCTTACTTTGTCGTACACATACGAAACTCGACGTATACATGTATCACACCCAAACATACAAAAAGTTGAATTGGAGCCACGCCCTTAACCCAACAGGAAGTCGGCCATTTTGGTTAGCGTTTCTCTGACGCAAAACGAACTCCTCCGAGGGACTTCACCCGATTTGCTTCAAATTTGGTACAGGACATCTCCAGACCTGGCTGAGCTTATTTTGTGCTCTGCACGTGTGCACGTCAAAGGGCGTGGCCGCTGTGGCACGGCCAAGTTTAGCGATTCAGCTAAGACGTTTGAAATGGTACCACGCCTACAAATTTGATCGCAGCTGCTCCAAACTTGCTGGAGATGATGAGGAGCTCAGCCTCAACGATCCCATATATTACTTTTGTTCGTGGCTAATAGTGCCCCCCGGTGGTTACAGGAAACGTCGGAACATTTGTTAAAAATACGTACTTCACCAAATTCACGTAATTTCACCTGTAAAACATTCTGAAGATGTCGCTGAAGCTATTTCATGAACACTACGAAGATACGACTAACGGCCCCCTTGTGGCGGCGACACTAATGGCGATACAGCGTGAACACCGTCCTCCTAGGGATTTTGGCCGATTCGCTTCATATTCGCTACATATCATCAGGAAACCGAGCTGGTCCAACGTTGTAAAAATCTTCCCTCTACGTCAAATGGCGTGGTCGCTAGAGGGCCAGAAAGTTGGCCACCTGCTCATTTGGTCGCCATCCAATTACGTGTGCCTTCCACGCCCACACACTTGATCGCAGTCACTTCTACATTTCCAGACGTGGTCAGAGGGCCGCCCTCTACGCCTCCATTTGATCGGCCGCAGCCTCGCTCAAGTCGCCCCCTTGTGGGCGCAGGAAATTACATGTTTTGCGTCGACTATGTCCGATATGCTCCAAACTTCACAGGTGTGTTCCGGGGACGACTCTGAACGCGACGGCCCACGTCCGGCTACAGGCCCCGTGGCATACGCGGCCCCGGGGGCCTGGGTCGCCGAGTGGCGTGGGTCGCCGAGTCGCGTGAGGCGAGGGCCCGCCATAGCCGCTTGCGGCTTTAATTTATTATTATTATTAATCCCCTTCCCCGCGTTTGAACGCGATTTTGACCCCTTTCCTAAGACGAGAAACGGAGGACATTCTACACGCAGGGGGGGAAGGCGTGAAATCGGCGTTCAGTGGTGGTCTCGCATGTTAGCGTGGCCAAATGGCTCCACAGCGCCCCCTAGACCGCGCATAGGAAATGAGGGTCTGCGTCACCGATTTCTACGAAACTTGCTAGCCTTATCTATCAACCGGAGACCTTCAAAAAATTACATTACGGACATACCCGAAAACGTACAGGAAGTCGACTATTTAACCTCGAAGTCGGTTTCGCCAAAACGAACTCCTCCGAGGGGATTCGCCCGATCGGCTTCAACTTGGGTCCAGAACATGTCCAGACCTAGCTGAGCTTATCTTGTGCTCCCCCCATCTGTAGGTCAAACGGCTTGGCCTCCAGCGGCACTCAAAGTTTGGCGACTGATTCGGGCCTCGCCAGCAACATACGAATGCCTCTCACGCCCACATGCTTGATCCTAGACGCTTCAAACTTGGGGCATATTATGAAGGCGTGTCACTGAACGATTCGACATATCGTTTGCCTACGTTGCTCATAGCGCCCCCCGGTGGTACCCGAAAACATACAAAAAATCGTTAAAAATACGAACTTGACCACATCGACTTCATTTCACTTCTACTACATGCAGACCCAAATGCTGAAGTTACATGATGAACGCTGTGACCCTACCAGCAACGGCGTCCATGTGGCGGCGCCGCGAAGGTGTATCTTCCCAATTTACAATACGTTTGCCTTTCACGTGCACATACTTCATCGTAGCCACTTGAAACTCTAGGAACATGACGATGGCTCTTCCCCGAACGTTTTGATGTATCGACTTCCTGCCTTGCTCATAGCGCCCCCCAATGGTAACAGGAAGTACGTTAAAATTAATAAAAAATCCAAACTTGACCCCATCGAGTTCGTTCCACTTCTACTACATGCAGATCCTGTTGCTGAAGCTACATTATGAACGCCGTGAAGCTACGTCTAACTGCGTCCGTGTGGCGCCGTGGCGACTGGCCACTTTTCAGCGTCCAATTACGTTTGCCATTTTCGTGGCTTTAATGAGGTCGTGACGTCACGACATTTCATACACAGGATAAGAATGACGAGCTCTTTCAATTGATAGTGTTCTTTCGGATGGGCGTGGCAAAATGCCTCTATAGCGCCCCCTTGAAAATTTTGTGAAATTCCCCATTGACAATTTTCACTTACTTTGTCGTACACTTACGAAACTTCACACATACATGCATCTCAACCACACATACAAAAAGTTGCATTGGACCCACGCGCTAAACACGACAGGAAGTCGGACATATTGGCTAGCATTTTCTTGGACGCAAAACAAACTGCTCCTTGGGATTTCACCCGATTTGCTTCAAATTACGTACATTACACCTTCAGACCCAGCTGATGAAAAATTGTGCATCATAGGTCGACAGGTCAAAGGGCGTGGCCGCCGTGGCACGGCCAAGTTTCGCGAATTCAGCTAAGAACTTAGAAATGCTAACAAGCCCACAGTTTTGATCGCAGGAGCTCCAAACTTGCTGGACATGATAAGGGCCTCATCCTCAACGATCCGATATATTACTTTTGTTTGTGGCTCATAGCGCCCCCCAGTGGTAACAGGAAACGTCGGAAAATTGGTTCACAATCCGGACTTGACCTGCTTCGCATTTTCCATACGTCGTCAGAGGCCCGCCCTGTACGCCTCCATTTGATCGGCCGCAGCCTCGCTCAAGTCGCCCCCTTGTGGCCGCAGGAAATGACACGTTTTGCATTGCCTATGTCCGATATGCTCGAAACTTCACACGCATGCTCTGGGAACCGCCCTGAACACGACGGACCACGTCTGGCTACCGGTCCCACGGGGGGGCCTGGGCCGCCGAGTGGCGTGGGTCGCCGAGTGGCGTGAGGCGAGGGCCCGCCATAGCCGCTTGCGGCTTTAATTATTATTTTTCCCCTTCCCCCGGTTTGAACGCGATTTTGACCCCTTTCCCAAGACGAGAAACGGAGGAAACTCTACACGCAGGGGGGGAAGCCGTGAAATTGCGATTCTGTGGTGGTCTCGCATGTTGGTGTGGCCAATTGGCTCCACAGCGCCCCCTAGACCGCGCATAGGAAATGAGGGTCTGCGTCACCGATTTCTACGAAACTTGCTAGACTTATCTATCAACCAGAGAACTTCGATAAATTACATTACAGACATACCCGAAAACGTACAGGAAATCGGCTATGTAGCCTCGAAGTCGGTCTCGCCAAAACGAACTCCTCCGAGGGGATTCGCCCGATCGGCTTCAAATAGGGTCCAGGACATGTCCAGACCTAGTTGAGCTTATCTTGTGGTCCCCACATCTGCAGGTCACACGGCTTGGCCTTCAGCGGACCTCAAAGTTTGGCGACTGTTTCGGGCCTCGCCTGCAACATACGAATGGCTCTCACGCCCACATGCTTGAAAGTAGACGCTTCAAACTTTGGGCATATGATGAAGGCGTGTCACAGAACGATTCGACATATTATTTGCCTACGTCGCTCATAGCGCCCCCCGGTGGTAACCGAAAACGTACAACAATTCGCTAAAAATACGAACTTGACCAAATCGACTTCCTTTCACTTATAATACATGCAGACCCGTATGCTGAAGCTACATGATGAACGCTGTGACCCTACGAGCAACGGCGTCCATGTGGCGGCGCCGCGCAAGTGTATCTTCCCAATTTCAAATACGTTTGCCTTTCACGCACACATAATTCATCGTAGCCACTTGAAAATCAAGGAACATGATGATGGCTCTTCCCCGAACGTTTCGAGGTATCGACTTCCTGCCTTGCTCATAGCGCCCCCCGGTGGTCACAGGAAGTACGTTAAAATTCTTTAAAAATCCGACCTTGACCCCATCGACTTCATTCCACTTCTAATACATGCAGAACCAGTTGCTGAAGCTACATTATGAACGCCGTGAAGCTACGTCTAACGGCGTCCGTGTGGCGCCGTGGCGACTGGCCACTTTTCTGCGTCCAATTACGTTTGCCTTTTTGGTGGCTTTAACGAGGTCGTGACGTCATGATAATTCATACACAGGATAAGAATGACGAGCTCTTTCAATTGATAGTGTTCTTTCGGATGGGCGTGGCGAAATGCCTCTATAGCGCCCCCTTGAAAATTTTGGGAAATTCCCCATAGACAATTTTCGCTTACTTTGTCGTACACTTACGAAACTTCACACATACATGCATCTCAACCAAACATACAAAAAGTTGCATTGGACCCATGCGCTAAACACGACAGAAAGTCGGACATATTGGCTAGCATTTCTTGGACGCAAAATGAACTGCTCCTTGGGATTTCACCCGATTTGCTTCAAATTACGTACATTACACCTTCAAACCCAGCTGATGAAATATTGTGCATTATAGGTCAACAGGTAAAAGGGCGTGGCCGCCGTGGCACGGCCAAGTTTAGCGAAATCAGCTAAGAACTTACAAATGCTAACACGCCTACAGTTTTCATCGCAGCTGCTCCAAACTTGCTGGACATGATAAGGGCCTCATCCTCAACCATCCGATATATTACTTTTGTTTGTGGCTCATAGCGCCACCCGGTGGTAACAGGAAACTTCAGAAAATTGGTTCGCAATCCGGACTTGACCCGCTTCGCATTTTCCATACGTGGTCAGAGGCCCGCCCTGTACGCCTCCATTTTATCGGCCGAAGCCTCGCTCAAGTCGCCCCCTTGTGGGCGCAGGAAATGACACGTTTCGCATTGCCTATGTCCCATATGCTCCAAACTTCACACGCGTGATCCGGGGGCCGCCCTGAACGCGACGGACCACGTCCGGCTACCGGTCCCACGGGGGGGCCTGGGTCGCCGAGTGGCGTGGGTCGCCGAGTCGCGTGAGGCGAGGGCCCGCCATAGCCGCTTGCGGCTTTAATTATTATTATTATTATTGTCAACCTATGATCGCGTTTTTCATGGCCTCAACGTGCATGGAAACGCGTATATTTTGGCATGGACATCAGGCCTCGCGAAAAATTTGATATTTTAAAGTCGTTGGAAATGGGCGTGGCCAAATGGCTGAATAGCGCCCCCTAGAAAATTTCAAAAGATCAGCCCCTCCGATGCGTTTCACCTAGAGGCTTGAAATTTGGTGGGCTTATAGAACATGGCAAGACACACAAAAAAGCCTCTTAGTGTCATGCTGAAATCCAAACCGGAAGTCGGCCATTTTGATTTGAAATTTTGACCTTTTTGACCTATCTCCTCCTAGGAATTTCATCCGATTGACTTCTAATTGGCTACAGGGCATCGAGATGTCATCCTGAACAAATGTTGTGGAGCATAAGTCTCTAGGTCAAAGGGCGTGGCTTCTGGAGCCATGAGAAATTTGGCGACTTTTCGTTTCCTCGCCATTTCACCTTCGAACACCTATAACTCACACATTTTTTATCTGATCAGCTTGAAACTTGCTGGAGATGATGCTGGCTCCGCCCTGAACGTTCCGATGTATTGTTTTCCCGCGTAAATCATAGCGCCCCCCGGTGGTAACAGGAAGTGGCCAGGTTTTCCTTTTACGTGTACTGATAGCACATACTTGACCCCATCAACTTCATTCCACTTCTACAACATGCAGAACCAGTTGGTGAAGCTACACCATGAACGCTGTGAAGCTACGAGCAATGGCGTCCGCGTAGCGACGCGGCGACTGTCGCCCCTCGCCATGAAATTACGCTTGCCCTTTTGATGGCTTTAATAAACTCGTATCATCATGAAAATTGATACACAGGTCGAGGGTGGGATGGTCTTTGATCTGATAGAGCGGCGCCTGTGGGCGGGGCCAAATGCCTCTACAGCGCCCCCTTGAAATTTTCAAAAACCCCTCCCCATAGGGTTTTTTTTGGAGTTGGAACATGAAAATCGGTACACATGTGTAAGTTGTCAAGGCGCACAAAAAAGTCTCTTGCACCATTAGTCTATTCCAAACACGAAGTCGGCCATTTTGATTTTACTCGCCATTTTGGCGTGATTTCCACACTTCGTACTTTAATCAACTTCTCCTTGGGATTTTGTCCGATTCACTTCAAATTGGCTACAGACCATCGAGATGCCATGCTGATCATTAGATGTGCAGCTCAGATCTCTACGTCAAGGGGCGTGGCCAACATGGCGCCGCCATTTCTGATCCATCGCCATGCATATTCAAGCAGCTCTCTCTCCTACATACTTCATCCAAACTGCTTCAAACTTTCTGTACATGATCAGAGCCCCTCCCTCAACGTCTCCATGTGCTCATAAGAAATCTCACTCATGTCGCCCCCTTGTGGAAACAGGAAATGAAGTGTTTTACATCAACATTGTGCGATTTGCTCGAAACTTCACATGTTTGATCAGGGTCAGCCCCTGAACACCCCTACCCATATCTGGCTTCATAGCGCCACCTGGTGGACGAACAACACATTGCACTTTCCCGCTCCCGCAGCGCTTTTTCGCCCTTTTCGCTTTGCGCCACGGGCGCGCATCAGGCCCCCGCGGTCGCATGGGTCGAGCGAGGGCCCGTCATCGCCGCTTGCGGCTTTAATTAGGGCCCGAGCGGCGACTGCAAGTCGCAGGCGAAAGCCCTATTGTAATTGCTATGTTTATTATTATTATTATAGTCAACATTAAATCGCATTTTTGGGGGCTTTAACATGCCCCAAAACGCGTGTATTTTGGCATGCGCATCCGGCCTTGCGAAAAATTTGATATTTTAAAGTCGTTGGAAATGGGCGTGGCCAAATGGCTGAATAGCGCCCCCTAGAAAATTTCAAAACATCAGCCCCGCCTGTGCGTTTCACCTAGAGGCTTGAAATTTGGTGGGGTTATAGAACATGGCAAGACACACAAAAAAGCCTCTTATTGTCATGGTGAAATCCAAACCGGAAGTCGGCCATTTTGATTTGAATTTTTGACCTTTTTGACCTATCTCCTCCTAGGAACTTCATACGATTGACTTCAAATTGGCTACAGGGCATCGAGATGTCATGCTGATCAAAAGTTGTGCTCTATAGGTCTCTAGGTCAAAGGGCGTGGCTTCTGCGGCCTTGAGAATTTTGGCGACTTTTCGTTTGCTCGCCATTTCACCTTCAAACACCTATAACTCACACATACTTTATCCGATCAGCTTGAAACTTGCTGGAGATGATGCTGGCTCCGCCCTGAACGTTCCGATGTATTGTTTTCCCACGTCACTCATAGCGCCCCCCGGTGGTAACAGGAAGTGGCCAGGTTTTCCTTTAACGTGTACTGATGGCACATAGTTGACCCCATCAACTTCATTCCACTTCTAAAACATGCAGAACCAGTTGGTGAAGCTACACCATGAACGCTGTGAAGCTACGAGCAATGGCGTCCGCGTGGCGACGCGGCGACTGTTGTCCCTCGCCATGAAATTACGTTTGCCCTTTTGATGGCTTTAATAAACTCGTATCATCATGAAAATTGATACACAGGTCGAGGGTGGGATGGTCTTTGATCTGATAGGGCAGCGCCCGTGGGCGGGGCCAAATGCCTCTACAGCGCCCCCTTGAAATTTTCAAAAACCCCTCCCCATAGGGTTTTTTTTGGAGTTGGAACATAAAAATCGGTACAAATGTGTAAGGTGTCAAGGCGCACAAAAAAGTCTCTTGCACCATTGGTCTATTCCAAACAGGAAGTCGGCCATTTTGAGTTTACTCGCTATTTTGGCGTGATTTCCACACTTAGTACTTTAATCAACTTCTCCTTGGGATTTTGGCCGATTCACTTCAAATTGCCTACAGACCATCGAGATGCCATGCTGATCAAAAGTTGTGCTCCGCAGGTCTCTACGTCAAGGGGCGTGGCCAACATGGCGCCACCTTTCTGATCCATCGCCATATATATTAAAGCAGCTCTCTCTCGTACATACTTCATCCAAACTGCTTCAAACTTTCTGTACATGATCAGAGGCCCTCCCTCAACGTCTCCATGTGCTCATAAGAAATCTCACTCATGTCGCCCCCTTGTGGAAACAGGAAATGCAGTGTTTTACATCAACATTGTGCGATTTGCTCGAAACTTCACATGTTTGATCAAGGTCAGCCCCTGAACACCCCTACCCGCATCTGCCTTCATAGCGCCACCTGGTGGACGAACAACACATTGCATTTTCCCGCTCCCGCAACGCATTTTCGCCCTTTTCGCTTCGCGCCACGGCTCCCGCGCGCCTCTGACCCCCGCGGTCGCATGGGTCGAGCGAGGGCCCGTCATCGCCGCTTGCGGCTTTAATTATTATTATTTTCCTCCACCTAAGATCGCATTTTTGGGGACCTCAACATGCCCCAAAATGCGTAAATTTTGGCATGCGCATCAGGACTCGCGAAAAATTGGATATTTTAAAGTCGTTGGAAATGGGCGTGGCCAAATGGCTGAATAGCGCCCCCTAGAAAATTTCAAAACATCAGCCCCGCCTGTGCGTTTCACCTAGAGGCTTGAAATTTGGTGGGCTTATAGAACATGGCAAGACACACAAAAAAGCCTCTTAGTGTCATGGTGAAATCCAAACCGGAAGTCGGCCATTTTGAATTGAAATTTTGACCTTTTTGACCTATCTCCTCCTACAGATTTAGTCCGATTGACTTCAAATTGGCTACAGGGCATCGAGATGTCATCCTGAACAAATGTTGTGCGGCATAAGTCTCTAGGTCAAAGGGCGTGGCTTCTGGAGCCATGAGAATTTTGGCGACTTTTCGTTTCCTCGCCATTTCACCTTCGAACACCTATAACTCACACATTTTTTATCCGATCAGCTTGAAACTTGCTGGAGATGATGCTGGCTCCGCCCTGAACGTTCTGATGTATTGTTTTCCCATGTCACTCATAGCGCCCCCCGGTGGTAACAGGAAGTGGCCAGGTTTTCCTTTAACGTGTACTGATGGCACATAGTTGACCCCATCAACTTCATTCCACTTCTAAAACATGCAGAACCAGTTGGTGAAGCTGCACCATGAACGCTGTGAAGCTACGAGCAATGGCGTCCGCGTAGCGACGTGGCGACTGTTGTCCCTCGCCATGAAATTACGTTTGCCCTTTTGATGGCTTTAATAAACTCGTATCATCATGAAAATTGATACACAGGTCGAGGGTGGGGTGGTCTTTGATCTGATAGGGCGGCGCCCGTGGGCGGGGCCAAATGCCTCTACAGCGCCCCCTTGAAATTTTCAAAAACCCCTCCCCATAGGGGTTTTTTTGGAGTTGGAACATGAAAATCGGTACACATGTGTAAGTTGTCAAGGCGAACAAAAAAGTCTCTTGCACCATTGGTCTATTACAAACAGGAAGTCGGCCATTTTGATTTTACTCGCCATTTTGGCGTGATTTCCACACTTAGTACTTTAATCAACTTCTCCTTGGGATTTTGTCCGATTCACTTCAAATTGGCTACAGACCATCGAGATGCCATGCTGATCATTAGATGTGCAGCTCAGATCTCTACATCAAGGGGCGTGGCCAACATGGCGCCGACATTTCTGATCCATCGCCATGCATATTCAAGCAGCTCTCTCTCCTACATACTTCATCCAAACTGCTTCAAACTTTCTGTACATGATCAGAGCCCCTCCCTCAACGTCTCCATGTGCTCATAAGCAATCTCACTCATGTCGCCCCCTTGTGGAAACAGGAAATGCAGTGTTTTGCATCAACATTGTGCGATTTGCTCGAAACTTCACACGTTTGATCAGGGTCAGCCCCTGAACACCCCTACCCGCATCTGGCATCGTAGCGCCACCTGGTGGACGAACAACACATTGCATTTTCCCGCTCCCGCAACGCTTTTTCGCCCTTTTCGCTTCGCACCACCACCTCCGCACGCCTCAGGCCCCCGCGGTCGCATGGGCCGAGCGAGGGCCCGTCATCGCCGCTTGCGGCTTTAATTTGTCAATGTTTATGTTGACGTGAATTTGTAGAAATGTTGTAGAGAAATTTCTGGAAAAAGTGGCACAATTTCTCATTTCTATAAAGAAGTCGTAAAGAATCTCCCCCATTTTTTTTAAAATTTCTAGAACAAAGTGGTAATTTTTTTTTTTTTAAGTAAAAAATGTTCCTTTTTTTTTCTAGAAAAAAGTGGTTAAAATAAATAAATAAAAAAAAGTTAAACATTTTCCCCAATTTTTTTTTGTAATTCTAGAAAAAAGTGGTAAAAAAAAAAAAAAGTTAAAACATTTCCCCAATTTTTTGTAGAAAAAAATGGTTAAATGGTTAAAAAAAAAAAAAGGTAAGTTAAAAATTTCTAAAAAGATTTTTTTTTAAATCTCAAAAAGTTAAAAAATTTTCTAAAAGAAACTGGTAAAATTTCTCAAAAAGTTAAGAAAACATTCTAGAAAAAGTGGTAAAACTTCAAAAAAGAAAGTAAAAAAAATATATATATATATACACAAAAGTGGTAAAAGAAAAAAGTTTTAAAAAATTCTAGAAGAATTCTAGAAAAAAGTGGTAAAATTTCAAGACAAAGTTGAACCCTCAGCACAACATAGAACGTCTCTGTCTGCACTACAACTAAAACTGAAAAACATTACTTTTTTGTCAATGTTTATGTTGACGTGAATTTGTAGAAATGTTGTAGAGAAATTTCTGGAAAAAGTGGCACAATTTCTCATTTCTATAAAGAAGTGGTAAAAAAAATCTCCCCCATTTTTAAAAAAATTCTAGAACAAAGTGGTACTTTTTTTTTTATTAAGTTAAAAATGTTCCCAATTTTTTTTTTATTCTAGGTGGTAAAAAAAAAAAAGTTAAAAATAAATACACAAAAAGTTTTTTTTTTAAAAATCCCAATTTTTTTTGTAATTCTAGAAAAAAGTGGTAAAATTAAAAAAAGAAAAAAAGTTAAGTTAAAAATTTCTAAAAAGATTTTTTTTTAAATCTCAAAAAGTTAAAAATTTTCTAAAAGAAACTGGTAAAATTTCTCAAAAAGTTAAGAAAACATTCTAGAAAGAGTGGTAAAACTTCAAAAAAGAAAGTAAAAAAAATAAAATATATATACAAAAAAGTGGTAAAAAAAAAAAAAAGTTTAAAAAAATTCTAGAAGAATTCTAGAAAAAAGTGGTAAAATTTCAAGACAAAGTTGAACCCTCTGCACAACATAGAACGTCTGTCTGCACTACAACCATCTTTTACCCACGATTCACAGTCGTGTGTAGTTCTGCTCCAGTTGGTGCAGAAACGTGTTTGTGTGTGAGGTAAAAGTGTGTAATCTTTTCTAAATCTGTAACGACTGTGAAAGACAGACTCATCAGTCCTGTTTCTCTGCCAGACAGCGTCGTGTTTGAGGTACCGTCAGGTTGTTGTTGCTGTGAACAGTAGAGTCAGAAGCCAGACTGACCTTGAAGGTGCGCGGCGCCACGTAGCTGCTGCGGCTCAGCCACATCTGCTTCACCAGGTCGGCGTAGGCCTCGGCGATCTCGCCGCGCATCCCCAGAGGGTTCTCTCTGTTGATCTCTGCCTCGTACTGGTCGTTGAGGAAGTACTCTGTGAGTGAAGACGCGTTACTCAGGCACTGGAGGAGGAGGAGGGAGAGAGGACAGGTATTGGTCCTGTGATGTGATGTAATGCAGATGTAACCATGACGATGCTTCCTGTGCAGCTGTGTTGGTACCTGGAGGGCAGAGTTCATGAAGCAGGTGTTGCCCAGGTTGCTGAGGCCGCACAGGCCGGGCTGCGACTGGGACTCTCTGTAGTTGTAGGAGGAGCTGTACGAGTTGTAGCCTCCCAATCTGTTGGAGACACAGTCTGTTAACGTGGAGCTGCTGCAACGACACACTGCACACGGACACACACACACAGCGTGTCGTTAACATGCACACACCGTCGTTACACACCGACCTGTCAGCCTCTGATATTTCCTGCTCCTGATCTCATTTGAAAAACTGCACGCGCACTAATGCAAATGGTGAGCTGCCGTTGTCCCCGACAGGAGGGCAGGTCTGCTCCAGACTGCAGGGAACCAGCTCTAACGTGCAAATTAGGTCCAGTGTGTCACCGTCTATTCAGCAGGAACTGATCTCTGTGGTGCCGTTTCATTCTGCAGCTCTGCTGGAGTCGAACCTCGGTACAAACCCAGGTCAGCACCGGCTCCCTGCAGCTTCATCCACCCTCAGAACCTGCTGCACCTGCTGCACCTGCTGCACCATCAGAACCTGCTGCACCTGCTGCACCTGCTGCACCTGCTGCACCCTCAGAACCTGCTGCACCCTCAGAACCTGCTGCACCTGCTGCACCTGCTGCACCTGCTGCCTGGATCCACCGGGCCTGAGACCGAACCTGCACCGGGATCTGAGTCCAGGTCTTCTTCTATCAAGGTCTGACATCACTAGCTGGGTTTATACATGGAGCCAGATGTTAAGCCTTTTCTTAAACCGACACACCGTGATCAGTTGCAGGATGTTTGGATTTCTACGGTTCTCAACAGGCCTGAACATTAAAATCTGACTCAAATAAAACCCGGCCAGACTCGGACAAAAAGACACGACAACAACAAAGCATTCATCTGAGCCTCAGTAAACGTGTTTAAACTGCGGGCAGCCGTGCTCTTCACCAGAGGCAGCACGAGGACACGATGCTCTGATCAACCTGCTTCATTGCATTTCCTCTCCATGAAATACGATTTAAAACATTCAACCTGCTCAGAGTTCCTGTCTGTGTTCAGCAGGAAGCCGCCTGCGCTCACAGCGCTGGAGCTGCAGCTGCAACAACGCAAACGCAACACACAGGACGGCAGAGATTCACTAGTGCAGAGGTCGGTGACCCCTAGGGGTCGGCAGGGGGACTGCAGGGGGGCAGGACAGGGGTTTCTTTGCTTAACCCTCCTGTCGTCCTTCTGGGGCAAACTGTTCCCTTCCTCCTTCTTTCCTTTCCTTCGTCCTTACTTCTTCTTCCTTCCTCTTTTGATCCAGTTGACCTGATCTCTTCTCTATCCCTCCATCTTTCTTTTCTTCCTTCTTTGCACAATCCTTTTTCCCTCTCTGCCTTCCTTCCTTCCCTTCATCGTTACTTCTTCCTTCCTTTCTGACCCAATTAACCCAATCTGTTCCCTCCCTCCCTCCTTCTATCTTTCCTTCCTTTTTCCCTTCCTTTGTTTCCCCTTGTCCTTCCTTCCTTCCTTCCTTGACCCAGGTGGACAACAGAAGGGTTAAAATAAAAACGTCGGCCGTATGCAGCAGCTACAGTCCTCGCTGCAGCCGGCTGTGGATCGAATCCCGACTCTGGCGGCCCTTTGCTGCGTGTCATTCCCCCTCTCCTGTCTCTCTCAACTAAACTGTCATTAAAGGCAAAAAGCCAGAAAAAATATACTTACAGTAATAAAAAGCAATTATTTTATTCTAATTTATTTAATAAAATAAATAAAGTCAATTTGACTCGCTTATATACTTGATTATCGAACACAGTGTTTGTTAATATAATAGACTTTTTCTTTATTATCTATAGTAGATGGTTCTCTGCTTCTTCCCTCCATCAGTCTGGAGCTCCTCGGCCGCTGCGCTAGAGTTAAACAGAAGAAGAAGAGGAGGAAGAGGAGGAAGAGGAGGAAGAGGAGGAGTAGTTGCCTGTTTCCAGATGAGGTGGTGTTGTTGAGTGTGTATCCAGGGCTACAGCTGCTGTCTCCGTTGGCGACCGTTGACGAGATGCTGGCCGACGAGTTGGAGGAGAGTTTCGGGGAGGTAGTGAAATTTCTAGACGGGGTGGTGCTGGATCTGGTGACGGGAGGGAGGGAGGGAGAAGGTTCACTCGTTACAACTACACATGTTAAAAACAACAACAACAACAACAACAACAACAACAACAACAACAACAACAACAACAACAACAACAACAACAACAACAACAACAACAACAACAACAACAACAACAACAAGAGGTATTTCTTACTTGGGGTGGGAAGCTTGTCGGGGCCACGTCCCGTCCTCGTTCTTACGTTCGATCACCAGCACCTGGAGGGAAATAAAGCGAGTGAGAAACGAGCTGAGGATAAAAACGACATCACATCTAAGGCCCCGTCCAGACGAATCCGTTTTTTTCGAATCCGGATAAATACTTTATCGGATCGGCCTCGCGTCCACACGGAAACGCCGCCCCAGCGTTTTCGTCTGGACGGCCAAAACAGGTTTTTTCTGAAACGATGACGTCATAGCCCCGCCTCTCTAACCTTTAACCTCGGCCGCCGCAGCGAGACGCATCATAACAACAACAGCAGCAATGGCGGACTACATGCTTGTGCTCGTACTACAGAAACTACTCAGTCTATTAGGGTTGTTACACTGTGACACGTAGCAAGAGTTCTACCTCGTTGTCTGTCCACACAAAAGACTCTGCTCTTGTTCGTGCGGTGGCCATGTTCGTCCTCTTGTGTTTCGAGTGTGTTTGTAAACAATGTGGAAACCGGCAGACTTTAAAAGGCGATACGCATGCTAGGGATGCAAACAATTAATCGATTATCGATTAATTGTCGATAAGAAATTACTCGATTAAAATAAATTACTTGCAATTAATTGCGTTTTGAACCCGTAATTCCCCGCCAGTCCGCGTGAGGGCGCGCTTGACGCCAGACGCATCAAACGCAGGAACACAAGAGCAGGGCTCTGACGACAACAACCAGAGATGGCAAAAGTACCCAGATTCTTTACTTGAGTAAAAGTAAAAGTGAAAGTATCCAAATATCTACTCAAGTAAAAGTAAAAAGTACAGGCTCTGAAAATTACTCAAAAGTATTATTAAAAGTAAAAAGTAGTTCTATAGCAGAGGTGTATAAAGTAGTCGGAGGATCGATCCTGTCACAAATTGAGGATCTTTGGAGCCGTCTGTGGCCCACACAGCTGTCGCTGCTCCAGCCGCGGATCATAGCGACCAGACTGTCTGAGAAACCTTCAAATTGTGGGGGGTGTCAAACCGGGGACGAACGTGACTACCGTCCTCCTCCGACGGGGCCGGGCGGCGAGTCATGGAGAACTAGAAAGACTCCGGACATATTTGGTTTCCCAACAAGTAGGCTGATGAAATTTCTATTTTCATTTGTAACATGTTTAAACGGAAATGATTTCTTCACAAATGTACTCAAGTAAAAGTAAAAAGTATGCTGCTTTGAAACTACTCATCAAGTACAATTTTTCCAAAAAGTTACTCAAGTAAATGTAACGGAGTAAATGTAGCGCGTTACTACCCACCTCTGACAACAACAACAGTATTTTTTTTTATGCTGCTGCTATTAATGTTTCCAATGTCGCACATGAGAGATGAGTGTAATATTTTGATATTTTCTATTCAGAATATGTTTGATATTCTACCAAAATGTTATTCCCTGCCCTCAAGTGAGCCCAGAATAAATCTTTGATGAAGGAATATGATTTGCATTTTTTTTTAACATAAGGAAGATAACATTTTACGTTACATCTACAGTAGATAGAACCTATTCAGAGGGAAATTCAGGTTCTTAGAAAAATTGCCGCTTATCAATTAATCGATCATCGATCGATAAGATGAAACAACTATCGATTAATGAATTACTCGATAATTTGCATCCCTAACGCATGCGCCTGTCTTATTTTCCGGTTCAAGTGTATTGGTGTGGAGGCTGTCACAGCGCCACATACAGGCCTGGCATATGTACTACAGCGTTTTGGTTCGTTTTCACTGGATCCGTGTGGACGCAGATATTTCTGAAAACGATGCCAGGAGATTTTTTTGAAAACGATTAAGAAAAAGATCGGATTTAAGGCGTAAGGCTTCATGATGAACATGTATGTAGAGCTGCTACAGCCATGACGTCATAGAAGCAGCTCCTGACTAGAAACTGTACTGTTATTCATTTCATTCCATCATTGCTCTGCAGCTTCTGCTGGTGTGCAGACTTTTCCTCATTCACATCATTAATTAATTTCATTAACACTAACGGTGACGATCACCAACATGTCATATATTATTAACACCGTCCTCAGATCTATTTATTTAATTTAGTTTTAAATGCCAGCACATGGCAGTTAATGTGCGTCCATGCTGAGATGTGTATTTTAATCAGTCAGTGGTGTAAAAACTAGAACATTTTCCATGTCTGGATGAATATCTGCAGTTTTCATTCACTAAAACCAGACTATAATAGTAACTGTTAGTGTTTGTCTAATATTAGACTGAAATGCTCAGACTTTTAGTCGAATAAAACTTGACTAAATAAAAACAGGGTTAGGTAGATTAAATAGACAAACAACTAACAAGGACATTTGACTAAACATAAAAACAGCTGCCAAAGTTAACACTAATAGACTGAACATGAAATAAAACACCGTCATAAACTTCAACCAGCTGATCTTTCTGGCGCCGTCGCACCAAGAGCTGCTCAGTGTCACTGAACCAGTTTATAATGGTTTTATTGCAGGGCTGATTGTTCAACATCGCTGAGTGAGTTGTGCTCAACAGAGGAAGGCGGGTTCTCAGCGGCGGGCGGCGTGCGGCGGTGTGCGTACCTGGCCCTGGAAGAGGCCGGCGTCCTGCACGGTGCTGTCGGGCTTGTTCAGCTGCTCGTACGTGTTGCTCATGTATTTGTTCCAGAGCCGAGTCTCCTTCTCCGAGGGGATGTTGAACAGCGTCCTCATCTCCTTCTCTATAGTATCTGAGGACGGAACGTTTCACAGACAAGTTCTGTTTATTCTTTAACAGTATTTTGTTTAGGAAAAGAGAATAGTTGATTTGTTTTTAATGTATTATTGTTAAGGCTGGCGACACATCGGATAAAGTCGCTCTTTAGGGACGGGACCTGCTGAAAACACAACAACAACAAAAAACTGACTGTCACGACTTCCTGTTATCTGGCCCTTCAAATTAAAAGCCCTACAGCCTTTCATATACAGTTCAGTCATATTGATCTTGACTTAATTTTGGCTCCAAATGTTTGTTTTTTTTCCTGCGACCAATCGACCAATGAGATTTTGGTCGGCTAATGTTTTTTTCACCAGTGCTTGTTCGACTATTTGGGGGAAGTCCTAGAAATAACTGTTATTGTTATAATAAATAACCCAGTGTTTGCTACCAATGCTTTGCTTCTTCTTTCTGTTTAACCTTAAAGGGATAGTTCAACATTTTGGCAAATTGGCCCATTGCCGTAATCGCTATAGTCACAGCAGAAGATTCGTTTAACCTTTAATTGTCGGTGCAAGCTATTTTTAGAACGGCAGAGCAGAGCCGTGAGCTGCTCAGAGCTACGCTATGGAGGCTAAGGGAATTTCTTGGTTTCCCTCATTAAACTCATCAAATACACAATCCCAAAACTCCAAAGCGCTTTTGTGGACAAGTTGTGACCTGCACAACTATGAGATAATAATGGAGCGATACGAAACGGAGCCATTTTCGAGGTAAATTCATGCAAAACCGCTGAACTATCCCTTTAATAAAATTGGAATTGAATCGAGCCGCGGGTCAGAAATCGAGATACAAGTCGAATCGTCACAGACCCAATACTTTGCTGCTGCTTCTGGACGCTGTGAACAGAGACTGTGCAGAGTGGACGGAGCCAACTGTTGCTCAGGGCGACGCCTCACCTATAGTATCAGCTTTGCTGAAGTGACGTGTGACCACGTTCTCCATGTTGTCGTTCTCACACAGATTCAGCTCCAGCAGATAAACCTCCACCTTACAGTGCTTCACGAACATGCCGTGTTCCACCACCTGCAGAGGACAGAGAGGAGACTTTCAGGAGACACATCTTTAAAGGGACAGTTCAACATTTATTCAAACTGGCCCATCACCATAACCCCTATAGTCATAGCAGTAGGTTCGTTACCTTTAATTGTCGGTGCAAGCTATTTTTAGAACGGCGGAGCAGAGCCGTGAGCTGCTCAGGGCTATTCTATGGAGGCAAAGGGAATTTCTTGGTTTCCCTCATCAAACTCATCAAATACACAATCCAACAACTCCACAACGCTCTGGTGGACAAGTTGTGACCTGCACATTCACCACGCTATGAGATAATGACGGAACGATACGAAACGGAGCCGTTTTCGAGGTAAATACAGGGTAAATGCGGAGACTGCTCGCTGAAAAACTGTCCCTGAACGCAACGCACATCAGCGGTTTTGCATGAATTTACCTCTGAAACGGCGCCGTTTCGTATCGTTCCGTCATTATCTCATAGCGTGGTGAATGTGCAGCTCACAACGTGTCCACAACAGCGCTTTTGAGTTGCTGGGTTGTGTATTTGATGAGTTCGATGAGGGAAACCAAGAAATTCCCTTTGCCTCCATAGAATAGCCCTGAGCAGCTCACGGCTCTGCTCCGCCGTTCTAAAAATAGCTTACACCTACAATTAAAGGTAACGGACCTACTGCTATGACTATAGCGATTATGGCAATGGGCCAATTTGCCAAAATGTTGAACTATCCCTTTATGTGGTGGGTTGAAACTGAAAGAAAATCCTCGGAGGTGAAGCGTTACCTTCCTGACGATGGGCCTCTGCCCCTCCAGGCAGCCGTACCAGCTGACCAGCTTGTTCCAGGCCTCGGTGGGCACCAGGACGTAGTCCAGCTCATCGATAAGGTGCTCTTTCAGGGCTTGAGTCTCCTGGTCTTTATGGGAAATTTAAATAAAAAAGTTATTACCTAAAGTTTGAAAAAAACATCTCTTTGAATCTCTACGTGGGTTTTGGTGTAAAGAAAAGTTTTACCTGAGAACAACCCGGAGTTATCGATGGGTCCTGGGTAGAGACTTCGTTCTCCAACGTTGTACATGTCCCAGCTGTCGAATCCCACATACTTCTTCCACTGCTTGAACCACCGGCTGTCTATTAGATACCTACCACACATTCACAGGGTTTGGAGACAGTCAATAACAAACCTTTGACATTTCTCTATCAAGAGTATTCCTGGTCAGCTGATTCCTGCAGCAAGGACACGAGGAGTCAGAGGGAAGAGCGGGGTTTGGGGACGGACGCTGCAGCCTGCACCAGGCTTACACCAACCACTACATTATGCAACAACAAACTGCCTTGGCATTTGCAGATATAGTAACAGCAAGCTAGTTTGACTTAATCTCATCACAACTGAGAATCTCCTTTGGTTAATAGGCTTGTTAGCGAGTATAACACACACATAGATGTGCAGTGGGTGTGTTTGTGCAGCATCTGTCAGAATCTATTTACCAACAGACTCAGATGACACATGTTTGTCTCAGACAGAGAGAGAGAGAGAGAGAGAGAGAGAGACAGGTGGAGGAGCAGGTTTCTCCTGGACGTCGTCTGACTGTGTTAGTGTGAACATCTGTAGGTTTCAGCAGGAACACATATTTAACTGCTATGTGCATTATATACACACAGTTTCTGACTGTTATCAACTACAAATCCAGACCGGTCTCGGTCCTGACTCCACATCTTCAAGGTCTCGGTCGAGCTGCAGTGACATCTTCTTCCTTTTTAACCCACATACGTCTTTCTGTCACGGTCTAACTTTGGTTTATGTGATATAAGTCAATAAGTTTAAGATAATTCAAATAGTTGTAATAAAGTAAGGTCATTCCCATCTTCAAAAGTGGTAAAAAAAAAAGAAAAAAAAGCACAACCTCTGTAACTACCGACCTATCTCTCTGCTTCCTCAGTTCTACAAAATACTTGAGACACAGACTGGAGGGTTTCATAGAAGAACAACACCTTCTGTATGTGACTTTACAGCAGATGGTTCAACTACAATGTCAGTCATGGAATCTGTGTAATCATCTAAATGTCACCAGTGGGAGGAGACTTCAGCAGGTTCTGCTTCTTCTGTTCAAGCCAAACTTTGTTTACATCAAATATGGTTTAGATTTTACATCAAATCATCTTTTCGTTGCAGCTGAGGAGGAATAATGTAAATATGAAGACACGTGGTTATTATGAGGACTGGGACTGGAGACAGTGATGGACTTGGGAATGGTCTTAGTCTTGTTGTCTGGTCTTTTGGTCTTGGATTAGATGGTCTTTCCTATAACACTACATATGAATATATATTTACAGAGTTCTCTTAAACTTAAACTCACCTGCCCTCATTCTGTCCTAGTACATACATATATAAATATATATATTTACATAGTTATCTGCCTTCATTCTGTCCCAGTACATATAAATCTATACATTTATACTGAGTTAGCTGACTTCATTCTGTCCCTTTAAATAGACATATAAATATATATATTTACATGGTTATCTGCCTTCATGCCATCCAGGCCTGGCTTTCAGTTCATATTAAACAGAACTGAAACCGGTTGCTACCAACTTAAAAAAAACAGGTCCAACAACTTCAGCTACATGTTAGTTAGCATGTTAGCTGACATGTCAGAACAGGCAGGTAACGCCACAGCTTAATCAACTCCTGTCAACAGGCCCAGATCACTAATCTAATCTACCAATGAGGGGAACCCGGGCCTGTTCTACCGGGCCAGGCCGACCCCGGTCCAACAACAACACCAGCAGCAGCGGCACCAGGCAGCTGCAGCTAGCCGACCACACAGAACCACAGAACCGGCTCCAGCGGCTCAAAGCTCCGGGTTTAAGGCGCTGCTCAGTCAGCTAGCCTCCTTGTATCTACAACGTCTGGATGTTTCCGTCTATACGTTCATAAATACATTAAATAGATGTTCATTAATAACAAACAAACAAAACACAGAGACATTTTTAAAAAGCTGCACTGGAACTAGTCAAGTTAGCAACTTAGCATGCTAACTTGTTCAACATTAGCAACCACGGTAGGTTTCGTTTTCAAACCACTGGTGCAATTAGCTTGTTAGCATTAGCGTGTTAGCATTTCCTGTTAGCTTTAGCCTGTTAGCATTTCCTAATGGCTTTAGCGTGTTCAGATTAGCTTTTGCACATTAGCATCTTAGCTTGTTAGCATTAGTCTGTTAGCATTTCCGGTCCCTCGCTGCATAACGGTGGCTAATTGACGCTAGCTGCTGTGACACCCTGCTAGCGCTGCTGCTGCTGCTGCTGCTGCTGAAACTAAACTGCTGCTTCTGCTTCTTCCTCTTCTTCTTCTTCTTCTTACCATTCGTCGCCTTTCCGTAGAGTTGTTTTTAAGAGTGAGCCGATTGTCTGTTTCTGACTCTCGGTTGAAGGGGCTGGCATTTGTGCGGCTACCGGCTCCGAGTCGGAGTCTGCCGCGCCGCCCGACTCGGGTCCGCCTCCCTCGGCCATCATGCAGCGAATGAGCCGGTGTCGGGAGCGCGCCGCGGATGGAAGAGAGAGCGAGAGGGAGCGCGCACGGGGACGAGCCTGAGAGCGGCGGCGCTGCTGCTGCTGCTCATGGGGAACGTCGTTACTTTTTTTTATTGCACAACATTCATGGCGTTTCTCAAAAAAGGAACAGGTGTATACTTATCTACTAGAAAACACTTTGAGAGGGACACCCTGTAATCACATTAAAGGAATAGTTCACCAAAAATGAAATTCAGTCATTCACCCTCATGCTGGTATACTGTGGATAGTTTTTTATTCCTAAAAGTGCATCTGGAGACTCGGGGGGCCGGTTCCTAGTCCAACGAAATCCTTATATAGAAGAGTCAATAGTGCCTGACACAAGGTCCATAAAACTAAACGAAAACCTTCCACCCACAATCTTCCACACTGTAATCTAAGTATCCTGAAGTCCAGCATTTACTCGAAACGACGTCATTTAGGACACAGTTCATAAGATTGAGGCCTTTATGAAATTAAGAAATTCATTATGAAACATGTAAAAAGTAGGCTAGATTTTACAAATGTGCACTTGTTTATGTAAAATTTACAGAAAGTCACGTTCCAAACTGTCTGTATATGTTCAAGTTCAAGTTCAAGAGTCAGAGATTCAGCTGGATTGATGTTTGAAGCAGCAAGAAGATAGTCCAAAACCAAAGAAACATCACAAATACACAACAAAACACATTTAACAATAACATTTGGATAAAACAGTTTAAGTGTTTTGAAAATGAACTCCCTCCATCTGTTTGTCCTTACCTGAGAAACTTTAAATATTTAGATCTTAAAGAGTGAATCATAATCCTTTTGAGAATATTTGTGAAATTGAATATACAACTATAATTTTACACATAGTTTAGTTAGATTTCAATCTTTTCAAGCCAGTGTGTCGTTTAGGGCTGTGCCTGCAATTTTTCTATACAAACATCATTAACAGTTGTGATTCTATTCCTGTTCTTACATGATAAAAACCAAAACTGCAGATTTTAAGTTAAAACAGTTTTAATAAAAACACAGGGCAGTTAAACAAAATAAAAACATTCTCATAAAAACAATATTTCAATCATTAAAACAAAAATCTCTCCAAAAAACATCCTCTGATGGGCCTTCTTGCCTTCTATGACGTCCAACCTTTCATCTATGATCTATGAAGAAAACAAGGTTTTATGTTTGAAGGTTTAATCCAATATCAGTCCACAAAGCAAACAAATGGTCAGATGTTCCAACATCCTCACAAATACACTGAGTAGTTAGTCGTAAGAATTAACTGGATGGATAAACACAGTTTAAGGTTTTGAAATGAACTTTTATGGCTTTTAGCTTTATGGGAAACTTTAAATATTTAGATCTAAAGGGTTAATCATATCCTTTTGAGAATATTTGTGAAATTGAATATACAACTATAATTTTACACATAGTTTAGTTAGATTTCAATCTTTTCAAGCCAGTGTGTGTGTGCACCAAAAAGGCTTCTATACAAACACATTACAGTTGTGTAACTGTGTGTGTGTGTTGGGGGTGCAACGCAACAAATCAAAACTGTGTATTTTAGTCAAAACAGGTTTTATACTGTACAAAACACAGGGCAGTTACATTACAAAATAAACAGTCTACATACTTTAGAAACAATATTTCAATCACACAAACAAAAATCTCTGCCAAAGAAAATCTAATGTGGTTGTGAGTCTACGGTTCCTCGGAGACACCCAACCGTTGCATCTATGATCTATGAAGAAAACAAGTTTTTAATGAGTGTTAAGGTTTAATCCAACATCATTCACACCTGCAGGATGACGGTGCTGTGTGTTAAACATGATGGAGACAGCTGATCCAGCTCAGAAGCACTACATAGTTCACAGTCTATGACCTAACTGCAGTATGGTGGCATACAGTTGAAAGCTACGGTAGGAATAACGCGTTTTTAATTAGCAAAAAGCAACTTAATCTCCCAAACATCTCCTTGTTTGATTGGCTGGAAAAACAAAGCGATGCAGCAGAACCAGTGTTTGTGTTCAGGTGGTTTCAGATACTTGATGATGGACAGGAATGAACAGGTGAGAGAGACAAGGACCACAAACCAGTAGTGAATGTAAACTTTGCATAACATGGAGGGATTCGTCCCGTCTCTGTGTCTTTACCCACAAAATAAACAAAAAAACAAATCCCTGCAATGATGAAAACTCAAGCTGGAGGCTCCGGGTCGTCAGAAGATCCCGCTGGGCAGCTCCTTGCTGAACATCCCATCGAAGTCCAGCTCCCTGCTCATCAGATCCTCCTCCACGCTCTCCAGCGCCCACTGGTGGTACTGCAGTCAAATTCCAGAGCCTCCCATCAGGCCTGGGACCTTTTCAGAGAATATGAATTTTTTGACTCACATCAACACACTGAACAACAACAACAACACACTAAACTAACACTAACGTCCTCCTGACTCTGGTTTGTACCTTGAAAGCTTTGTTGGTGTCTTGTCAGGCATTAATCCACATGTCCATATGTATTGTATCTGCTCCTTGCAATGATCCTCGACTGATCCGCATTTGAGCACTGAGGGAGTTTTGAAAAAACACTCAAACACTGAACTAGAGTCAATATCCAGTCAGGAAACTTCATGGTTGTGTAAAACATGCATGGCTGTTTGGATGGAAAACAAAAACAACACATGCAGCAAATTTCAAATTGTTATAGTAAAATTGTAAACATGTTTGAAACAAGATTGGTAAGTAGATTATGAGCTTTTCTCTACAGAATATGATTTTTTTGCTACTTAAGTCATGAAAAACTGTAAAAAAAAAATGTAGTACTTCAAAATGTAGACACAAGTCTTGTCTAAAAATTGAAGTATTAATCCAATTTATGTCCAAACGGTATTGTAAGTTTAATGTAATTGAAAAACTGCCATCCAGAGCTTATTATTATGGAATTATGTTTGATTGTGAAAAATTATGATTTTTGTAAATGTTGTGACTGAATAAGTTGATCATTATCTTGGCGCAAATAAGCAATAGCTTCAGCCTATGCCTTTTCGGTTAGGTTTCTTTCTAATGTGAACTAATGTTTTCTGTTGATGTCTAAATTCTAATGTCCTGGCCGAAATAAACATGTTTTCATTTTCATTCATTGATAAAAGCCCCACACACACTGCTGGGGTTTCTATAGAACTGGTGCAGCAGATGCTGACAGATGTGGACAGATGTGGTGCTGGCGGTTTACCAGGAGGCGTCCAGCGACAGCAGCTCGATGCCCTGCTGCAGCATGGGCTTGAAGCGCAGCGTCAGAGGGAAGGGAACCTTGGCTGCAGGACAGAGGAGACGGGATGAAGACCAGTTACCACGACGTCAGTTACCACGTGAACCACATCTGACCAAACTCTGTGAGTGGGGGGGGCGGGGCTTAATTCTTACTTGTTACGAATCCAGAGAAGGTCCAGTTGATCCAGCCTCCGATCAGGATCATGGGCAGCACGTTGGTGACGTTGCCTTTCATCATGTCCGTCAGCATGCTGGGGTCTGAGAGGAGACGGAGACGTTAGACCTGGCGTGACCTGTGGTTGGTGTTGAGTCACCGTTAGGAGACGTTAAACCTGACGTGACCTGTGGTTGGTGTTGAGTCACCGTTAGGAGACGTTAAACCTGACGTGACCTGTGGTTGGTGTTGAGTCACCGTTAGGAGACGTTAAACCTGACGTGACCTGTGTTGGTGCTGAGTCACCGTTATTCAAACAGTGTCACAACATGTTTCAAGGTCTCTGTCAGGTCTGGGACACGCAGATGAAAGGAAAGAGCTTTTAATAACAGACTTTATAACGAGAATCCTGGCTGTGCAAACGCTCAGATTACCCAATCTGTTCCCTCCCGCCATCTTTCTTTCCTTCCCATTCCCTTCCTTTTTGCCTCCCTCCCTTCCTTCCTTCTTTCCTCCCATCGTTCCCTCTGTCCTTCATTCTTTCCTTCTTTACCTTTGTCCGTCCTTCCTTCCTTCCTTCTTTACTTTTGTCCTTCCTTCCTTCCTTCTTTACCTTTGTCCGTCCTTCCTTCCTTCCTTCTTTACTTTTGTCCTTCCTTCCTTCCTTCTTTCTTTATCTTTGTCCTTCCTTCCTTCTTTACTTTTGTCCTTCCTTCCTTCCTTCTTTACTTTTGTCCTTCCTTCTTTCCTTCCTTCTTTACTTTTGTCCTTCCTTCCTTCCTTCTTTACTTTTGTCCGTCCTTCCTTCTTTCCCTTTGTCCTTCCTTCCTTCTTTACTTTTGTCCGTCCTTCCTTCCTTCTTTTCCTTTGTCCTTCCTTCCTTCTTTACTTTTGTCCGTCCTTTCTTCCTTACCTTTGTCCGTCCTTCCTTCCTTCTTTACCTTTGTCCTTCCTTCTTTCCCTTTGTCCTTCCTTCCTTCCTTCTTTACCTTTGTCCGTCCTTCCTTCCTTCTTTCCCTTTGTCCTTCCTTCCTTCTTTCTTTCCCTTTGTCCTTCCTTCCTTCCTTACTTTTGTCCGTCCTTCCTTCTTTCCCTTTGTCCTTCCTTCCTTCCTTCTTTACTTTTGTCCGTCCTTCCTTCCTTCTTTACTTTTGTCCTTCCTTCCTTCCTTCTTTACTTTTGTCCTTCCTTCCTTCTTTACTTTTGTCCTTCCTTCCTTCTTTACTTTTGTCCTTCCTTCCTTCTTTACTTTTGTCCTTCCTTCCTTCCTTCTTTACTTTTGTCCTTCCTTCCTTCCTTCTTTACTTTTGTCCTTCCTTCCTTCCTTCTTTACCTTTGTCCTTCCTTCCTTCCTTCTTTACTTTTGTCCTTCCTTCCTTCCTTCTTTCCCTCTGTCCTTCCTTCTTTACTTTTGTCCTTCCTTCCTTCTTTCTTTCCCTTTGTCCTTCCTTCCTTCCTTCTTTACTTTTGTCCTTCCTCCTTCCTTCTTTACTTTTCCTTCCTTCCTTCCTTTCTTTTTTCCGTCCTTCCTTCCTTCTTTACCTTTGTCCTTCCTTCCTTCCTTCTTTACTTTTGTCCTTCCTTCTTTCCTTCCTTCTTTACTTTTGTCCTTCCTTCCTTCCTTCTTTACCTTTGTCCGTCCTTCCTTCCTTCCTTCCGTTTCCTTCCTTCTTTACTTTTGTCCTTCCTTCCTTCCTTCTTTTCTTACTTCCTTCCTTCCTTCCTTCTTTACTTTTGTCCTTCCTTCCTTCCTTCTTTACTTTTGTCCTTCCTTCCTTCTTTACTTTTGTCCTTCCTTCCTTCCTTCTTTACCTTTGTCCTTCCTTCTTTACCTTTGTCCTTCCTTCCTTCCTTCTTTACTTTTGTCCTTCCTTCCTTCCTTCTTTACCTTTGTCCTTCCTTCCTTCCTTCTTTACTTTTGTCCTTCCTTCCTTCCTTCTTTACTTTTGTCCTTCCTTCCTTCCTTCTTTACTTTTGTCCTTCCTTCCTTCTTTACTTTTGTCCTTCCTTCCTTCCTTCTTTACTTTTGTCCTTCCTTCCTTCTTTACTTTTGTCCTTCCTTCCTTCTTTACTTTTGTCCTTCCTTCCTTACTTTTGTCCTTCCTTCCTTCCTTCTTTACTTTTGTCCGTCCTTCCTTCTTTACTTTTGTCCTTCCTTCCTTCCTTCTTTACCTTTGTCCTTCCTTCCTTCCTTCTTTACTTTTGTCCTTCCTTCCTTCCTTCTTTACTTTTGTCCTTCCTTCCTTCCTTCTTTACCTTTGTCCTTCCTTTTTGTTTGTCCTTCCTTCCTTCCTTCTTTACTTTTGTCCTTCCTTCCTTCCTCCCTTCTTTACCTTTGTCCTTCCTTCCTTCCTTCTTTACTTTTGTCCTTCCTTCCTTCTTTACTTTTGTCCTTCCTTCCTTCCTTCTTTACTTTTGTCCTTCCTTCCTTCCTTCTTTACTTTTGTCCTTCCTTCCTTCTTTACTTTTGTCCTTCCTTCCTTCCTTCTTTACCTTTGTCCTTCCTTCCTTCCTTCTTTACTTTTGTCCTTCCTTCCTTCCTTCTTTACTTTTGTCCTTCCTTCCTTCCTTACTTTTGTCCTTCCTTCCTTCCTCCCTTCTTTATCTTTGTCCTTCCTTCCTTCCTTCTTTACTTTTGTCCTTCCTTCCTTCCTTCTTTACTTTTGTCCTTCCTTCCTTCCTTCTTTACTTTTGTCCTTCCTTCCTTCCTCCCTTCTTTACCTTTGTCCTTCCTTCCTTCCTTCCTTCTTTACTTTTGTCCTTCCTTCCTTCCTTCTTTACTTTTGTCCTTCCTTCCTTCCTTCTTTACTTTTGTCCTTCCTTCCTTCTTTACTTTTGTCCTTCCTTCCTTCCTCCCTTCTTTATCTTTGTCCTTCCTTCCTTCCTTCCTTCCTTCCTTCTTTACTTTTGTCCTTCCTTCCTTCCTTCTTTACTTTTGTCCTTCCTTCCTTCCTTCCTTCCTTTCTAACTTCCTTCCCTCCTTGACCCAGAAGGACAACAGGAGGGTTCAAGGTCTGATAAAAGGAAACAGCTTTTAATAACAGACGTTACAACGTGACTCATGGCGGTGTGAACGGTCACCTGTCATTGGAGACGGAGGAACAACCTTTCTCTTGGTCTTCTTGAAAAACCCATCCTCCTGGTTGTTGAAGTAGAATTTCCTCATCAGAAACGACTAAAAGAGAAGAAACGCTCAGTTCCAGTGGTTTGATGCTGTGCATGTTTTATATTGATTAGGAGACGTTAGATAAGAGCTGCTCCAGCAACAGATACACAGTCATGCAAAGGGTTAAAATGTCTGTTCATGTTAAAACAGTTCATCCAGCAGAAGATGAAATGATCTCCAAACGACATGAAGTTAAACAATATTCAACATTTTAGTCAATATCAGTGAATTATGTGACAGTTTGAACATGGACAAGATGAAAATATCTATAGTTTAAAATGTAAAGTGAATGTGTCGTCCTGTTCACATTAACACACATTTACACCAGAAGTGCCCACAGTCTTACACGACACTGTAAATATAGGAACTGAATTAGTTAAGAGTGTGATTAATATGTAATACATGTTCACTGCAACATCTAACACAAAACCACAGTCACTGCTGATAAAAATCAATACAGAGCTTCATGTATCTATATATTATATAGAGAACTAGAAAATTTCCTCTCGGGAAATTTTGAAATCCACCTGTTTGGGAATGTATTTTCCATTTTCTCTGAGGATCCTGTTCTAACCATCTCTGTCAACATGGGAATCAAACCCACGATCTTAAGGTCAAGACAGAGCTGATCAGACACATGATCATCTTTCTATAAGCACTGATATGGAGGAGCTGTAATCATTATGAAGTTACCTGTGTTAGAGTGAGAGGTGAGACTGAGCGGTTACCTGTCAGACACCTTGATGTGTTTGTGTGTCTTTAACTGTAATCAAAGGAAGTTACCTGTGTGTGTTAGAGTGGAAGGAGATGGGCAGCACCACCCACAGCCGGATGTTACCTGTGTGTTTAGATGTGTGTGTGTGTGTGTGTGTGGATTTAATGTGTGTGTGTGTAACTGTAATGACATGAAGCTGGTTCTAGAGTCTGTGTGTGTGACTGAGCTGGATCCTGTATCAGTCTGATTTAGCTGTGTGTCTGTGTTTACAAACATCTTAACGAGCTCCAGGTGGATTGTTTATGGAGTTAACGACCCTGGCCTGAGAGGATCAGAGGTTACCATGACAACTTGAGCTGGTTGCCAATGACGATAGGGGCCCTCAGGCTGAGGCAGACAGAAACGTTGAGAAAAAGGCTGATTTTCTGCCTCTGCACTGGTCTCGTATTTAGGCTTATTCTGACAAAACGGTAGCTCCTATCAGAACAAAACATGGATCAACGGTGCCCTAAGGCCTTCCTGAAAATTTTTTATTTTATTTGGTGTTTCTACAGTAAATATTTTGGCGATGTAGAGTTTTAAAACAAGTATCCGTTCTGAATCCTCTCAGAAAGTTTTTTTATTGGAGTCAATGAGGAAAAGAGACAGACATCCGCACTCAGAGGCTGCTAATTCAAATTTGTAAGTCTCTCTGATATTTTGAACACATTATTGGAGAACAACAAGTTTGTCTACAAAACTGGAAAAATTATGTGTGTCAGTGTTAATTGTGTCCAAGAGGTCGTGTGGAAAGAGAAAGAATCAGGAGTTTTCCTGGGCTCTCCCCCCACTCTAGCTGATGACATCACGCACTCTAGCACGAACATTCCGTGCAATACACACCCATTATAATCTCATAATTTCTCCAAAAATGATCATGGTCATTGATCAGGGATTGATCAAAAACTATACAACCTATCAAAACGTGGAGTAATACACAATACACATGACTTGTGTCTGGAGGTATTTAAAGTTTAAACTGGATGTCTCTAGGTGAAAGTATCCTGAGCAGTAGACGTTTGTTAAACTCCAATGTTTGGTGTTTTTTCTGCTTCTTGTTTTTTCATCCGCATCTCCGGCCCCGACTTCAATGCAAAATTTTCCAGGGGACAGTTTTTCAGTCCCTTACCTCTGGACATGTAGGAATTTAAATTGTACACTATTGAGAAAAGTAATAGCACCCCAATCCCGATCAAAATGAAGGCACGTTTTGATATAAAACTTCCTGCAACTCTTCCCACTTGCAGGAATAGCTAAAATTGATTTGAAACCCCCGGAAGATGAAGAAATTTAATAACTAGGCAAAAAATCCACAGAATAACAATTTTGTTTCAGCTGCTCTGATTGTATTCTATTGAAGCACTAACGTGTATATTTCATAGCTGTTGGGTCGATGTTCACCCCATTATTATTTTAACTGGCCGGTTTTCAATAATGTCTACATTTAAATAATATAAATATAAATCCTACCTGTTTGGGAATGTATTTTCCATTTTCTCTGAGGATCCTGCTCCGAATAAGAACCTGACTGTAGCAGGACACACACACACACACACACACACACACACACACACACACACACACACAGATCAGATCAGCTGGTTTGATTATAGATCAGCTGAGCCCGTCCGTCTCCACAGCAACCAGGTGAGACTGAGCGGTTACCTGTCAGACACCTGCTCCAGCGTCAGCTTCTTGTCGCTCTGCAGCAGGATGGACACGTAGTGCCGGATCACCCCCACCAGGAAGGTGATGAAGACGATGGGCAGCACCACCCACAGCCGGATGTTGGAGTCCAGCAGCAGCTCCGGCTCCGCCATTCAGCCTGGTTCAGCCCGGTTCAGACCGGTTCAGCTTGGATCAGCCCGGTTCAGACCGGTTCAGACCGGTTCAGCTTGGATCAGCCCGGTTCAGACCGGTTCAGACCGGTTCAGCTTGGATCAGCCCGGTTCAGCCTGGTTCGGTCCGGTTCAGCCTGACTGAGGAGAGAGACACAGCGTCCACATCTTCAAGGTCTTGGTCTTGTCTCGGTCTCTGGATCTTTCCTCCAGACCAGCCAAGACCACAGGTGCAGTCACATCTTTTTGTCTCACTTTGGGTTTCTGCACATTACATCAAATCATCTTTTCTTTTTGAGCTGAGGGGGAATAATGTACATACCCAGACACATGGTTATTATTATTATGAGGACTGGGACTGGAGACAGTGATGGACTTGGAGATGGTCTCACATTGGTTTAGTCTCAGTCTTTATTTTATCTTTATTTACTCCCTCAGTGTCTTTTAACAGCTGTGAATAGCATTTCACATTTATGCATAAGAAAGAAGTATCTCTCTGAATATCAGAATTTGTGTTTTTTTTACTTTAATTGTATCGATCAAGAGATGATATCGATCCGTATGAACTTTTTTAATAGCGATATTCATAACATTTAATCGAACTGTACTCTTTCATGTTTAATGCATGTTTAATTCTTTATTGCCTGATGTTAACAACCCCGTGTGGATGAGTGACAGCTGGTGAGTTAGCAGGAAGCTACGAGCTGTCAGTCCGTTAGCTAGCTCGCTGCTACCGCCCGGTCGGTGACGTTATACCGGGCACCGAGCTCACCAGCCCCCGGTGACCGTCACACTGAGGAGCCGGGTTGTTTATAGAGTGAATTAAAACCAGAATCAATAAGGTTTAACCCACAGTGTATCTATTAAAGAACCAGCGCTGGCTGCTGGTCTTTGTCTGCCCGTGTTGTCGTTAGCTCGGCCGGCTAACGTTACCTTCTTCTTCCTGACGCCGCGGTGTTTCCTGAGCGCGTTTTCCGACACTAGGAGCCTGTTTCCCCGCAGACAGAGGCGCAGAGGCTCCGGTGTCGTGTGGAGGTGGATGGATGGAGGTGTAGCTGGTTAGAAGATGTTCAACTGGATGAATCACTTATTGGTCTCCTCCACCGCGGCCATCGCTGTTCACTTCACTCCGGGATGAGAGGAGCAGATTTCTGCTTCTGCTGCTGCAGCTTCATCCGCTTCATCCGCATCTCCGGCCCCGGGACTGCAGCGCCACCCCGCGGTGATGGAGGGAGCTGCTCCAGGGGACAGGGGGCTCAGTCCCCGGCCTCTGGACATGTAGGAATTTAAATTGTACATGAAACCCCTAAATCTCATAACAGAAATGAAGGCACAAAACTATATGAAAACTTAAAGAATTTTCCCACTAAAATGAATAGCTAAAATTGATTTGAAACCCCCTTATGATATCAATATTTATTTTATAAGCTATGTATTTTATTAATTTTGAGAGGTTTATTTTAATTTTGTTTCAGCTGCTCTGATTGTATTCTATTGAAGCACTAACGTGTATGTCCTTATTGTGAGATAGCTTGCACTAATGTTGGTTGATGTTCACCTGCCATTATTATTTTAACTTCCGGTTTTCAAAATAAGACGACAAAGGCACTTTGGGATAGGGACAGGGCACAAAGACGGTTTATAAATAAGATAATAGAGTGTACCTGACTTTGACAGTATATGAGTACTTGTAGTGTAGCCATGCCTCTAACAGGAAGTGTAGCTTCGCCGAGCAGCGAGCCCAGCACGGGGGCTGGTTTGTGGGTGAGAGGAGCAGGGAACCGGGGCTGGAGCTTGGACTGTGGAGCTCAGCGGAGCTGCGGCACCAGGACGGTGTTCCCGTACAGGAAAGTTACCACAAGGTACATTTCTACCACTTCAGTGGGTTAAGAACCAGTATTTGAAGATAGAAAAACTACAAAATGGGGCTTTTAATTGGTTGGGCCGTAACACCGGAAATGTTGGTTGCACGCGGTGGAGGACTGAGGAGGATGGAGGAGGATGGCTTCTCCACCAGGTAAATGTAAACATCACCCAACTCCAGCTCCGGCAGGAAGTGGCCGTTTGAAACGGCTCGTATACAGCAGCTGGTGTTGTATATGGGTCACAACCGCCCCAAAACTTCAAAGTTGTTTTTATATCTTTCTTTCTCGGCTGCTGACAGATGATTTAAGTCATTACTCGGTTGTTTGTCGGAGAGTCCGTTGCGCCGCCATGTTGGAATGTTGTTTTCACTGAAAACTATCTGGAGAACATCATTGTTTCTTTTGCCTTGAAACATATTTTATGGATTCCTTTTACCCGAAATGTACACTTTGACACCAAATTAGTTATTATAGCTACAACAGAAGCAAAGATATGGGCCTCTCAGGTATGTTCGGCGGCCTTTTTTTTTTTTAAAGTTGTTTTTCAGATACAAAGTGTGACCTCTTTGTGTCTAGGATACATTTATTTGTATGACCCAAGGTACTTCCATGCCAAAGTAGTTTTTCTGTGGCAGTTTATGAAATTAAAGGAAAAAATAATCAGTCTGGCATGAAAACATATATATGCAGATGAGAGTGGGAGGTGTTGGGAGGGAGGGGGCTTCACTGGGAGCTATGGTGGGCCGATTGAGAAAGTGGAGCACGTGGAATGAGTTGAAGAATGATGTAATGATGAGCTGTGTTTTGTGGAAGCTGCAGCTAAAGACAAGGAACCATGTTGATAATGTTGGAGGTGGAGACGTCGGAGTGAGTTGAAGCTTCAGGAGCTGGAGAGTTTTTTTTTTCTAAAGTTTGACTTTGACACGTCACAGGTTGAGGGGGGGTCCCCTCCCCGCGTGGCAGCGCCCCCCCCCCCCTCCGGGCTCTGGCCTCAGCGCCTGCTGCTAAATCATCTCCAGTCTTTCAGTAGGAGGTTGATGTTATATCAAACATGATAATTAATAATATGACATGTGGTGCAGTTTACCGTCCAGAGACGTCTCGCTGAAGTCGTTAAATGCCCCCAAAAGATTCATAAAGGTCAATGTTTCAATCTAAAACATCTTCTTTGAGTCCTTTAGTTGTTTTCACTTGGTTTATTGTATTTTATATAAACTCATTACTACTATCTCTATTCTATTGCTTTTGAGTATTTTATTTTATATTTTATTTTTTATGCAATAGAAGAATTTCACTTAATTAATCATAATTACCTATATGTGACAAGTGAGCAGAGCTCAGACCGTCTGATGGAGACTCTGACGTCTCTGCAGTCAAACATTAGTGAACTGTTTGTGTTTATATTATTTTTCTGTTATAAAAGTTTATTCCAGTGATTTTGCACACGTTAGTTAAATCTTCTGTCCTGACTGTGACTGTGTTCAGTGTTTCTGGTCTAAAATTAACTCAGTTCTCTTGTTTCCTCCCGTGTGAAGCTAGATGAAGGCTGAACTTGGATCTGTGTGTTTCCTCTTCAGAGACTCGGCTCAGCCGGATGGACGGGATTCGAGCCAGCGTTCCGTCTCTGCGCCCAGCGGGACCCTCGCTGCTGCTCAGCGGTCGTCCACTCAGGTACCAGGAAGTGGCTCTGTCCAGTCAATCTGTTCACATTCATACTGGGAGGTCATCTCTGAGCTCGGTGCTGGAGACAAGATGACTCACCACGTGTAGATTTATACAGAGTCATGTAAAAGTTATAAGACGTGTGTCTGCGTGTGGACGGACGTCGTCTCCGTGTGGACGGACGTCGTCTCCGTGTGGACGGACGTCGTCTCCGTGTGGACGTCTCTGCTGCGTCACCAGCAGATCTCAGACCTGCACAAGGTGACGACGGCAAACAGCAAGAGGCCATGAATATTCTGGGCTCTGCCATCTGTTCACGGATACAGCTCCAGACCATAATATACATAGGTATTAACTCTATTAACACATGATATAATATCTGATCCTCGTGTAGGTCTGTTAATAACGTATAGATATTCTATGTTCTGTTGATGGTAAAGCCTATAGATGTTATAAACAGACCATAATATAAACACATGCTCCTCTGGTCTGAGTTCATCACCACTGGGATCCAGAGGCTGAACTGGAGCTGGAGAGGAGGGAGGTCCAGGTAATAGATTACAGTTACTGTTACACATCCTCCTCCTCCTCTTCCTCCTCCTCTTCCTCCTCTTCCTCTTCCTCTTCTTCTTCATCTTCATCTTCCTCCTTCCCCCTCCTCTTCCTCTTCATCTTCCTCATCCTCCTCTTCCTCATCATCCTCCTCCTCCTCCTCTTCATCCTCCTCCTCCTCCTCCTCCTTCCTCTTCCTCCTTCCTCCTCCTCCTCCTCTTCCTCCTTCCTCTTCCTCCTCTTCCTCTTCATCTTCCTCCTCCTCCTCCTCCTCCTCTTCCTCCTTCCTCTTCCTCCTTCCTCTTCCTCCTCTTCCTCTTCATCTTCCTCCTTCCTCCTCCTCCTCCTCCTCCTCCTCCTCATCCTCCTCCTCCTCCTCCTCCTCCTCCTCCTCCTATTCATCTTCCTCCTTCCTCCTCCTCCTCCTCTTCCTCCTCCTCCTCCTCCTCCTCCACCACCACCTTCCTCCTCCTCTTCCTCCTCCTCCTCTTCATCTTCCTCCTTCCTCCTCCTCCTCCTCCTCATCCTCCTCCTCCTCTTCCTCTTCCTCCTCCTCCTCCTCCTCCTCTTCCTCCTCCTCCTCCTCCTCCTCTTCATCTTCCTCCTTCCTCCTCCTCCTCCTCTTCCTCCTCCTCCTCCTCCTCCTCCTCCTCCTCCTCTTCCTCCTCCTCCTCTTCATTCTCCTCATCCTCCTCTTCTTCCTCCTCCTCCTCTTCCTCTCCATCGTCCTCCTTCCTCCTCCTCCTCCTCCTCCTCACCTTCCTCCTCCTCCTCCTCCTCCTCGTCCTCCTCCTCCTCCTCCTCCTCCTCCTCCTCCTCCTCCTCTTCCTCTTCCTCCTCCTCCTTCCCCCTCCTCTTCCTCCTCCTCCTCTTCCTCCTCCTCCTCTTCCTCCTCCCCCCTCCTCTTCCTCCACACTGAGGGCTTTTCTTCTTCTCAGTGTTAATTTTCATCTTTAAACTCATTTACTCTTCACCTCCTTTCCACTCATCTGTGTGGTTTCCATCTCTCTCCTCCTCCTCCTCCTCTTCCTCTTCCTCGCCACCAGGGGGCGCCGTCTCTTTGACCACAGATTTATTCACTCAGTCACAATTAGATTAAACCAAACCAATCTGTGTTTCATCGTCTTCATTCTGTCCCTTCATGTTCATGTAATTACTCGTGTTGTCAGATTAAATCTCGGCCTCGGCGCTGAACCGTCCTCGCTGTCCCTCGCTGTCCCTCGCTGTCCCTCGCTGTCCCTCGCTGTCCCTCGCTGACATGACCTCGTCCTCCAGTTCTCGCTGCTGCTGACGGCGTGAAACAGACACACTGAGCCAGAGTCCTCATCTGAAACAATGATTGCTTAAGTAACAACATTAAAAGTGCCTCTTTATTTTAAAAAAACAGAAATGGAGCCGGCAGCAGCAGATTGGCTTCTTTTTTTATTGATTTTGGGACATTTGATATCAATTCTGAATCGTATTGAATGAGAATTGATTGATTCTTATGGGAACTGATGTTTTGGTGCATAGTTTCCTCCCTGACTCAAAACTATCTAACTAAAGTAAATGTCAATGGTTCTCAAAGTGGGGGGGTTGACAGGGTTCATGTACTATTTTTACTTTTACCACTTCTTTTTCTATTATTATTTGACTTTTTTTTTTTAATTTAACCAATTTCTTTGAGAAATTTGACCAGTTTCTTCTAAGAAATATTGAAACTTTTTTGGAGAAATTGTAGCTTAACACTTTTTTTTCTCCAGAAATCTCTCTAATCTTTAAAAAAGGTAAATCTAATTTAAATGTACATTGATTGTATTTTGCTTCAACATTTGGTCCAATGGGGGTCCGTGGTCTAATTTGTGACAATATAATATTAATACCAGTATGAACAGTTCAGCAGCTGAACAGCAGAACATCAGACGACAGCACGGAGCGGCGGCGCTGACCCGACACCCGGCCTGCGTCTGATGAAACCAGCTGTTGATTAATACTGTAGCACCACATGAACCCTGCCCCCCTCCGACCCCCCCCCCCCCCCCACCCCGTCTCATGGGGACGCTGCTGAATGCCTACTCAGTTTTCAGCTTAGCAGAATCTGTGTCAGCTGACTAAGCCGTTTTCATAACACAGCGAGCGGCGGCTGCATCAAACCGAGGCTCCGACATCATCATCACCGTCAAACGGCTTCATCCTCAGTCAGACCTGTCGGAGGCTCCTGAACGCCTCGCGCCTCCGGGAGGAGGAGGAGGAGGAGGAGGAGGAGGAGGAGGAAGCATCAAATAAGATGCTTTCATGTTTTCCCTCTGAAACAGGCTGCACGGCTGCAAATCCCATCACCGCCGTTTGCCCTGATGCATGATGGGATTATGTGAAGCTCCTGACGTGCGTCGGTGTGACTTTATGATTTTATGCATCAACATCGGCTGATTGGATAAAAAGCATGAATACACAGGTGGAGAGTAGAGGAAGAGCAGCGGTTCTTGTAACACATGAACACGTCACAGCCTGATGAGACAGAGACGGAGACGACGTCTGTCCAGGTCTTTCCTTCACTGGATAAATAAATTCACCTCAGGCTGTTTGTTCCTAACATTTCAGGTCTAACAGAAGGAATCTGAAGGTTTTCAGTTTAATGTTTTGTGGTAGTTGTGTCTGTCCCCGCATCGCCACGGCAGCGATGAATGGGAGCAGATCGAAGTTGTGCTGCTGAGGCTGTTTACATCCCATAAAGCCACACAGCGTCAGACGGCGACTCCAACATGCACCAGAAGTTTATTTACTTCAACAAGCTGACATGTTTGTAAAACTAGATCTGATTCAAAGTCTGGCGGAGTCGAGACCAATGGTGTGTCCCAAATCGCGCACTTCTGCACTTACACTTAATATTTTGAGTACATAAGTGCGTTCACACTGAGCAGTGTGTGAAAATGTAAAACCTGCACTGTTCACTCAATTAGACCTCAAACGGCCAGAAAATTGAGTGTGGAACGATTACACTTTCCACCCTTAACGGAGGATTTCCATCTTAGTGACAGAACAAACTGAAGCAGATGAATGAAGCTGGTGAAACAGCAATGTGGTCTGTGCTGAAGCTGAAGTTGAAGCTGAAGTCTTTAAAAAACACTCTAACAACACAACAACAACACTAACACAATGAAACACAACTTAAAGCTTGAATTGAATCGGCAAAAGTTGAATCTGAATCTAAGTTGAATCTGAAGGGCTCCAAGCCGGTTGAAGTTGAAGTTGAATCAGTCATTTGAATCTGAATCAGAAGTTGAATTGAATTGAAGTTGAATCTGAAGCTGAAAATTGAACTGAATAAGGAAGTTGAAGTTCAAGTTGAATCTGAAAGAAGTGCACTGTGAGAAGTTGAAGCTGAATCTGAGACAATCTGAAGTTGAAGTTGAATCTGAAGCTGAAGTTGATCACTAAAGTTGAAGGTGCAGCTGGGATCCTTGAAGCTGAAGTTGAATCTGAAGTGAAGTTGATCCTCTCGGTTGAATCTGGTGCTGAATCTGAAGCTGAAGTTGACGCTAAGGTTGAATCTGATCCTCTGAAGCTGAAGTTGAAGCTGAAGCTGGTTGATCCTGAAGTTGAAGTTGAAGTGAAGTTGAATCCTTGAATCTGAAGCTGAAGCTGCGTTGAATCTGAAGGTGAAGTTGAGGTGAAGCTGATCCTGAAGCTGAAGTTGAGGTGCAGTTGATCCTCTGAAGTTGAAGTTGAAGCTGAAGTTGAATCTGAATCTGAAGTTGAATCTGAAGTTGAATCTGAAGTTGAAGCTGAAGTTGAATCTGAAGCTGAAGCTGAAGTTGAAGCTGAAGCTGAAGTTGAAGCTGAAGTTGAAGTTGAAGCTGAAGTTGAATCTGAATCTGAAGTTGAATCTGAATCTGAAGTTGAATCTGAAGCTGAAGCTGAAGTTGAATCTGAATCTGAAGTTGAATCTGAAGCTGAAGCTGAAGTTGAAGTTCAAGTTGAATCTGAAGCTGAAGTTGACGCTAAAGTTGAAGCTGAATCTGAAGCTGAATCTGAAGTTGAAGTTGAATCTGAAGCTGAAGTTGACACTAAAGTTGAAGCTGAAGCTGAAGTTGAAGCTGAAGTTGAATCTGAAGCTGAAGTTGACGCTAAAGTTGAATCTGAATCTGAAGTTGAATCTGAAGTTGAATCTGAAGCTGAAGTTGACGCTAAAGTTGAAGTTGAAGCTGAAGTTAAAACTGAAGGTGAATCTGAAGGTGAATCTGAATCTGAAGCTGAAGCTGAAGGTGAAGTTGAAGTTGAGGCTGAATCTGAAGGTGAATCTGAATCTGAAGTTGAATCTGAAGCTGAAGCTGAAGTTGAATCTGAATCTGAAGTTGAATCTGAATCTGAATCTGAAGTTGAATCTGAAGCTGAAGTTGAATCTGAAGTTGAATCTGAAGCTGAAGCTGAAGCTGAAGTTGAATCCTCTGAAGTGCGAAGTTGACAGGTGAAGTGAAGCCTCGAAGCTGAAGGTGCAGTTGAATCCTGAAGTTGAAGCTGAAGTTGAATCTGAATCTGAAGCTGAAGTTGATCCTCTCGGTGTTGAAGTGAATCTGAAGCTGAAGGTGAAGTTGAAGTGCGAAGTTGAATCTGAAGCTGAAGGTGACAGTGGTTGAAGCTGAAGCTGAAGCTGAAGTGCAGTTGAATCCTGAAGTTGAATCTGAGGTGAATCTGGTTGAATCTGAAGTTGAATCTGAAGTTGAATCTGAAGTGGTCAACCTGCTCCCATTGAATCTGAAGTTGAATCTGAAGGACAGACACAACTAATCAGAATCAAGTTGAATCTGAAAACCTTCAGATTCCTTCTGTTAGACCTGAAATGTTAGGAACATACAGCCCCAAGGAACTCTTTAGTATTTCCACCTTAACTCTTGAGGATTTCCACTTTTACACAGAACAAACTGAAGCAGATGAATGAAGCTGGTGAAACAGCAATGTGGTCTGTGCTGAAGCTGAAGTTGAAGCTGAAGTTGAATCTGAAGCTGAAGCTGAAGTTGAAGCTGAAGCTGAAGTTAAAACTGAAGGTGAATCTGAAGGTGAATCTGAATCTGAAGCTGAAGCTGAAGTTGAAGTTGAAGTTGAGGCTGAATCTGAAGGTGAATCTGAATCTGAAGTTGAATCTGAAGCTGAAGCTGAAGTTGAATCTGAATCTGAAGTTGAATCTGAATCTGAATCTGAAGTTGAATCTGAAGCTGAAGTTGAATCTGAAGTTGAATCTGAAGTTGAAGCTGAAGTTGAATCTGAAGCTGAAGTTGAAGCTGAAGTTGAAGCTGAATCTGAAGCTGAAGCTGAAGCTGAAGCTGAAGTTGAATCTGAAGTTGAAGCTGAAGGTGAATCTGAAGCTGAAGTTGAATCTGAAGCTGAAGTTGACGATAAAAGTTTACGCTGAAGCTGAAGTTGAAGCTGAAGTTTACGCTGAAGCTGAAGTTGAAGCTGAAGGTGAATCTGAATCTGAAGTTGAAGGTGAAGTTGAATCTGAAGCTGAAGTTGACGCTAAAGTTGAAGCTGAAGTTGACGCTAAAGTTGAAGCTGAAGTTGAAGTTGAAGCTGAAGGTGAATCTGAAGCTGAAGTTGAAGCTGAATCTGAAGTTGAATCTGAGTCTGAAGTTGAATCTGAAGCTGAAGTTGACGTTGAAGCTGAAGTTGACGCTATAGTTGAAGCTGAAGGTGAATCTGAAGCTGAAGTTGAATCTGAAGTTGAAGCTGAAGCTGAAGTTGACGTTGAAGCTGAAGTTGAAGCTGAATCTGAAGTTGACGCTAAAGTTGAATCTGAAGCTGAAGCTGAAGTTGAAGTTGAATCTGAAGCTGAAGCTGAAGTTGACGCTGAAGTTGAAGCTGAATCTGAATCTGAAGCTAAAGTTGAAGCTAAAGTTGAATCTGAAGTTGAATCTCAAGCTGAAGCTGAAGTTGAAGTTGAAGCTGAAGCTGAATCTGAAGCTGAAGTTAAAACTGAAGTTGATGCTGAAGCTGAAGTTGTATCTCAACCTGAAGCTGAAGCTGAAGTTGAAGCTGCTCTGATCCGCAGGACGACGTGTGCAGCGTTGTGTTTGTGTTTGTCTGCATCTCCACTGGTTGTTTGTGTTTCTTCCCTCAGGGATCGTAGAGGAAACACATCACACAGGACTATAGTTGGACACAAACACACAACAAACACACAACAGACACACACTGCTGATGAACACCAGTGTCAAACTGCGTCCAGCTGTACAAACAGAGGATTCAATAACTGAGGAACTTCTGATCCACACGTTCATTTAGAGGGAGTTTAGTCGGATTATTACATCTCAGCGTTCATAAAATGAGGCATTTCTCCTTCATCATCCTCTTATTGTTCCAGAAAATGTTTGGGATGTTTCTCCCACGGAGCCTGGAAGAGGCTCGGACCGCGGCCGATCATCACGTCACATGACATCACCGCTCCGACGTCATCAATAAAGATTTATTACGTTTATTCAAGTGTACTACAAGTATACTCATTTTATACTAAAACTGAGGCAGTATACTTGAAAGTGTACTTGTGTAAACTTAAAATGACTTATAAAGTATACTTTAATAAACTTAGTATACTTACTTAATGAAATAAACTTCAAGTACTTTTTGCTGAGGGTCGACTGGAAAGTTATTAACTTTAGTTCTAATAATGAATCTGTGTGAGAGCGAGCGATCAATGTTTCTGATCGATTGATATTTCCACTGTTGTTCAGCTGAGTCACAACCATCAGCACAGTTCCTCACATTCATTTACAACCTTTGTTTCAAAACAAATGTGCAGGAAAACTGTGTAATTAAAGGAAAACTGCCAATTAAAGACTGTGATCCTCAGTCTGAGCAGTGATTATAAATATATATATATATATATATAATATAGATACGTATATACAGCCGCGCAAAAAAATGAAGAGACCACTTCTCCATCTCTACATGTACGGCACTCGTTTCATTCCAGTTCCAGTGTTGTCAGTAGTTTATAGAATAAAACATAAATGTTCATTTCTATAAAACCACAGAAACTCTTCATTTTAAAATGGTCTCTTCATTTTTTCCAGAGCTGTCTATAAGTGACAGCCTTTAATAATATTTGAATCATTCTGCATTCAAATCAGAGAGCAGGTGACAGGACGATGATGTCAGTGATTTACAGTGCACGCGTCGACCAATCAGACGCTCCGGTTGGGATCTGATCTGGTCACATGATGCAGATTGTTGTCAAACTGAGGCCGGTGTCTGTCGTTGGTTCACACAGAGTTCATCATCTCTTCTTGTTTGGGGTTTATTAAGTCTTTCATCTGAGGGGGGGGTGGGGGGGGGCAGGTCTGTGATGCGTTCACTGTCTCCCTGAGGCTGCAGGTTCTGTAAAGATGAAAGACTGAGAGAGTCTCCAGGACACGGAGTGGAATTAAAACATACTTCATCCTGAGTGACGAGAGAAGACATCTGCTTTACTGAATATTAAAAAACTGAATCATTAGAGATGTTAAAGGGACAGATACCACGCTATGAGGTAATAACACAACGTTACCACACAGAGACTGGTGATGAACAACTGTCCCTGAAGGCAACGTGCATCAGAGGTTTTGCATGAATTTCCCTCTAAAACAACTCTGTGTGGTAACGTTGTGTTATTATCTCATAGTGTGGTGAATGTGCAGGTCACAACTTGTCCACCAGAGCGTTGTGGAGTTGTTGGATTGTGTATTTGATGAATTTGATGAGGGAAACCAAGAAATCCCATGAGCCTCCGTAGCGTAGCTCTGAGCAGCTCACGGCTCTGCTCCGCCGTTCTAAAAATAGCTTGCACCGACAATTAAAGGTAACGAACCTACTGCTATGACTATAGGGGTTATGGTGATGGGACAGTTTGACTAAATGTTGAACTATCCCTTTAACCACTGTGTCATACTGTGCAGACTCTTCCTGACTTGATGTGACAGAGATTCCTCGATTCTGGGATGTTGTTCCAGGGACCAAAGAGCCTTTGATGGGTCAGTGTTTTCTTTGCTCCCTCTCGGAGCCTCGGCTCCTCGGGAGTCGGGACAGACAGGACTTCTCCTTCAGGGAATTCCTCCTGCAGAGAGGAAGAATGCTCAGGACTCCTCTGTCTCCTGCAGCGCCCGGCAGTGTGTGTGTGTGTGTGTGTGTTTCTTTGATGGAGAGAGCAGCGGAGCGTGGGCAGGTGGCCCGGTGGTGTGTTTATGTGAGTAGGAGAGGGGACACTTTGTGAACTTTGATTGAAGTCTGAGCAGAACAACAAACACGGCTCCTCTGGTTGGACAGATGTCTCCTCCGATAAACGCTGCACACGCTCAGCTCAGCGTCTCACACGCACGCAGCGTCCTCACGTTTCTACATCACATCGTATACGTTTGGACTCACCTTCTCATTCAGAGGTTTTCAATTCAATCCTTTTCTATATTGTAGAGACGTCAGAACTCTGAAGGAACTCCTATGGAGTTCTGTAGTGAACAAAACAGAATATGTTTAATATGTTAGATTTATTTCTCAGTCTCCACTTTTAGCTTCTCTCAGGCTTCAGCTCCATGAGGTCGTCTCCTGGAACGCTTTGTGTTGAAGGAGTTCCTGCATGCTGGGGCTTTAGATAAACTGCAACAGCAACGTGAAACAACAACTTAAAGCAGATATCAGCGGTTCGGCCGTTTTGGCTAATGCTGCGTTCAAGGCAGGCTTTTGAAACCGTAAGTTACAGCTTCAAGTCACAACTACAACTTTGTAGCGTTCCAGGTAACCTAGGTAACCCGTAGCTCGTGTTTTTACCGTCCTGTTTCCTGTGAAAGTCACTATAACGGCCTCTGTGGACACGATCCGTGAACTGCAGAACCAGATGGAACCGGAACATTACGATGTTTCAGAGGAAGGAAAAACACAAAGTGATGAGTTTCCTTGAGGGACAGTTTTTCAGCAGCCCCGCCCTTTACCCTCAGGCATCTATTGGTCCTTTGCTCGTCACATTATTCACGCGTGGTGGTTCTTGGCTGCACACACAGCCCTTCATGCCGTTCTCTCTCCTCATTGGATAACACTTGTATCCCACAAGGAAAGTTTTCTCCTGGTTTACAGCAGAGCAGAGTGACGGAGAGACTCGTGTTACGGCTGAAACACTCCATGTAAGTGATTGCTGACGGAAAATAGGACTATTTAGGACTTATATTAACAAAAACATTCCACTGATATCTGCTTTAAAGCGCAACCACAACTATTAAAGGTTTTTTGTAAATACACAGGATTTCTCTCCAGGGATCAACAGAAGTTATGCATTATGGATTTAATAAAGTTGGTTGCTCTTCAGGGCCCCCAGTGGTCACGGGGCCCCTAAGCAGGTGCCTTGTTCCGGCTCTGCTGCCCACGATGAGGAGGAACGATGAAGAACTCTCCTGTGATTCTCTGCTTGTCTTCAGTATTTCTACAGTTGTGTTAGTGATGCCAAACCTGCATAGAAACGTACGCTAACAACAAACTCTCTCTCTGGCTGTGATGTGATGAGGGTCATGTGATCACCTCCGCTCTGACTGAGTCATGTGAGCTCGGCTGACGGAGCGAGCTGCTGGGAGATCTTCTCCAACACCTCCACGCTGACTCACGTCACGCCGGAGGCTCCGTGTCCGTGTGTTCACCGTTCACTGAGTCACCGCCAGCTCTCCATCCATCCATTCATCCACTCATCACATCAACACACCTGCAGCAGCAGCAGCAGCAGCAGCAGCAGCAGCAGCAGCAGCACAGAGAGCAGCTCCCTCCCTCCCTCCCCAGCGCTGCTAGAGTCGGCCATGTTGAATGCAGTCGCTGCATGATGGAGAGATTGACCTTAATTGAGTTTGACTGCAGCGTCTTCCAGCAGAAGCAGCTGAATGGGCCTAGTGGTCTGTGATGACATGCTTTCTTCTTCTCTCTCCTAATTATGCAGCCGGTGGGGGCTGGTGGGGGCCGGTGGGGGCTGGTGGGGGCCGGTGGGGGCCGGTGGGGGCTGGTGGGGGCTGGTGGGGGCCGGTGGGGGCCGGTGGGGGCTGGTGGGGGCTGGTGGGCGAACTGGAGGCCACAGATGAAGCTCCATGAGTGTGAGCCATGAGGGGAACTCCACAAAACATGATAACAAATGGTTTCGATACTGAATTCATCATTTATAATATAGTTTACAGGCTAAACACGGGTACAAATGTTTTACTCATCACTGATCAGCACTAACTGTATTAAACTACATACTAATGTGGACTCATTCAGTATTTATTAATGCTTTACTAATGCTTAATAGTGTGTTATTATACAGTTTTACCAAACAAAGAAAAAACCAGATTAGTTTCATGTTTTTATTTTGGTACAGAGTGGAAACATCATGAACTTCTATCTGTAGGCCGACAGTTTAATATTAATAGTATTATTATTAACAATAGGAGCCGCCTGTGAAAAGTCTAAATCCACCACAGTTTGGAGTTTTTACACAGTTACAGAGATTTGTTCGACCTCCCAGAAGTCACAGACTCCCATTGTTCCCAGAAATCCAGTCGGAGCTGCACAGGGAGAAACTCCGCTGCAGCCGGAGACTTTGTTTCATTTGAATGAAACCTGTAAAACACTGGAAACTCTGAAACAACTCACTGGATGAAAAACAACATTAGAGGACAGTTAGACAAGTACAGAACAAACTAACTAACTTAGAGGCTGTGGGATTATTATATTTTCCAGTTACACAGAGTGGTGTTGCCGTGGAGTCAGGGGTCAGGGGTCAAACCCTGTGTTCACGTCTTCAGGGTCAAACTGACCAACGTTTCATCATTTATTAGGTTTTTATTTCAACATGGAGCTGTTTTTAAATCTAAATTTTAATTTTGGGCAAACTATCCCTTTAAACTGTAGCCTAAATGGACTAGACTGATGAAAGAGCCTAAAACAAAGAATCAAATCAAATCAAACATGAACGTAGCATGAAGAGCTGCTGCAGACCTTTACTACACCCTGTTTCTATGGAGACACCTGATGGCGCCGAGCTGCAGCCTGACGCCTCGGAAACGCTGCACATGCATCACCTTCCTCACACTGACACACACACACACACACACACACACACACACACACACACACACACACACTGTCGTCAGCACTGTGCAGGTGATGAAGCTCTGATCTTCTCCATGAACTCTCACACGCTGGATCTGCTGCTTCCTGCTGTTAGAACCTCTGGCCAGATGTTCAGAGGCCTGAGGGCAGAGGAGGAGGAGGAGGAGGAGGAAGATGATGATGATGATGAGGAGGAGGAGGAGGAGGGAGGTGAACATGGTGGAAACATGTTGGTGACAAACACACACAAGCTACACACAGGTGATTTCACTGGAAGTGTATGTGTGTGTGTGTGTGTGTGTGTGTGTGTGTGTGTAGCCTATTTGTGCACGAGCTGAAAGAGAAATAAAGGAAACGGTCCCCGGAGCGCTGTGACGTCAGCTGTGACGTCAGGACGATGACCTAGAAATGTGAGCGCGCGTGGTCGTGGGATGTGCGTAAGCAGCAGCGTGGTGGCACGTGGCCGAACGGAACCCGGTCCACTTCCGGTCCGCTGCAGGTGGTTCACAGGTTAATAATGTGATTTAAAAATAAACCACGTGACACATGAAACACGCTGCGCGTGTATGTGTATGTATGTGTGCGCTCTCCTCGCGCTCTCATTGTCTCCTGGTGCGCGCGCTCAAGCTTGACAATTAATCCCTTACCGTTCAGTACAAACACACATACGCGCGCGGTCACCGTGTCAGGTGTCATCACATCAACCTGTCAACGTCATCACCTCCAAACGATCAGAGGGGCGCGTGCCAAAAGAAGCGGCTCTCGTGTCCCTGCGTGGTGGCGCGCGCAGCAACAACAACAGTGATGAGATGTGAAGCTCGGGAGGCGGAACCAGGGCTCTCTCTCTCTCTCTCTCTCTCTCTCTCTCTCTCTCTCTCTCTCTCTCTCTCTCTCTCTCTCTCTCTCTCTCTCTCTCTCTCTCTCCCTCTCTCTCTCTCTCTCTCTCCCTCTCTCTCCCTCCTCTCTCCCTCGCGCACCAGAGGAGACTAGTTCAGTTCAGACGTGCACGCGGGACCGTGAGAACCGGAGCGACCGAGCGGCCACAGGCGGAGACAGAGACCGAGCAGCGAGCACCGAGCAGCGGGTAGAACCGAGGAGAGGAGACCGAGCAGCGAGCAGCGAGCAGCGGGGAGAGGAGCGGAGAAGAGCCGCCTGGAGCCGGAGGAGAACCGGAGGAGAACCGGAGGAGAACCGGAGGAGAACCGGAGGAGAACCGGAGGAGAACCGGAGGAGAACCGGAGGACACGGAGCTGCTCTGGTAGGAGACACTAGATTATATTGTTACACACGGAGACAAGATGAGTGTCAGGATCCTTCACACATCTGGATCAGGTGGCGGCACCAGTCCAGTCCAGTCCAGATGTGGACAGATGCTGCTGTCAATCACTTCTTTGTTTCTTTGGCTTCAAATAAACGTGAAAATCGTCAGTGGACGTGATTCAGAGCAGAGGGTTGGACTGGAGCTCTGACCGAGCTGAGGGTCACCGTCCTCTGTCCTCTCATGTCTCCTCTCTCCTCTCCTCTCTCCTCTCCTGTCTCTTCTGTCCTCTCCTGTCTCCTCTGTCCTCTCCTGTCTCCTCTGTCCTCTCCTGTCTCCTCTGTCCTCTCCTGTCTCCTCTGTCCTCTCCTGTCTCCTCTGTCCTCTCCTGTCTCCTCTGTCCTCTCATGTCTCCTCTGTCCTCTCATGTCTCCTCTGTCCTCTCATGTCTCCTCTGTCCTCTCATGTCTCCTCTGTCCTCTCATGTCTCCTCTGTCCTCTCCTGTCTCCTCTGTCCTCTCATGTCTCCTCTGTCCTCTCATGTCTCCTCTGTCCTCTCATGTCTCCTCTGTCCTCTCATGTCTCCTCTGTCCTCTCATGTCTCCTCTGTCCTCTCCTGTCTCCTCTGTCCTCTCCTGTCTCCTCTGTCCTGTCCTCTCACCTCTGTCCTGTCCTGTCCTCCAGTCCGGTTGTGTCTCCTCTGTCCTAGAGGCCTGTTTCTGTCCTTTGTCCTCTGTCCTGTGAGGTCTCCTCTGTCATGATTCTGTGTAAAGAGACAAACTGTTTATTGTGCGTTTGCAGCTTCTCTTCACCTCCTCTCCTTTGTTCCCGATAAGACGTTGTCCTCTCCTGATTCCATCTGTCCTTTGTCTTATTTCACTGTCTCCTCTGTTCTTCTGTCCTCTCTGTCTCCTTGACCCATGCTTTAAACCTTTTAGATGATTTTATTATGTTTTAAAGACGTCGTGTCGTTATTTCTGCTACTTTTATTTGTTATCCTGTTCAGCACGTTGGTCCATGTGGATGTTTTAAAGTGCTCACCAGATAAAGTTGGATTGTGTTGGATTGTGTTGCCAGTGGAGGATCCTCCAGACCTGAACCAGAACCAGAACACATCCAGGATCCTGTCTCTGTGTCTCTGCTCCATCCAGTCAACACTGGTCATGGATTTTATTTTGCAGCTTAAACATTTAGTGGATTTCCTCCTGTCGTATTATTATTATGATGATTATTATTATGATATTTAAAGCGGTGCAAGCAGGCGGATGCAGCGTCACATCTGGCTCACACCACGTCACAGCTGGGCCACAGGTGCCATCTGGTCCTCGTGTCTGGTCCTCGATGCTGCTGCTCGCTGACGTCTCTCTGGTGATTAGTGTGATTTAAGGAAATGAATCTAATGTTCCTGCACCACCGAGCAGACTTCTCTCACCTGGGCAGGTCCAGGTCCAGGTCCAGGTCCAGGTCCAGGTCCAGGTCCAGGTCCAGGTCCAGGTCCAGGATGAGTCATGTGGACTCACCAGGCTGTGGTTGGTGTGGTCTGGTTGAATTGATATTCTCAGCAGCTTCACCTCTGCAGAGAACGGCCGAGTGTCGGAGGAGAAGAAAGCAGCAGCTCCTCCCTGCTGAGCCTTTGTTAAAGGGACAGTTCAACATTTTGTCACATTGGCCCATCACCATAATCCCTATAGTCACAGCTGTCCTTCTCTTTAACCTTTCCTTGTCGGTCTCAAGATATTTTTCCTCTGAACGGCGGAGCAGAGCCGTGAGCTGCTCTGTCCTCTCCTGTCTCCTCTGGCCTGTCATCTCATTTCCTTGTTTCCTCATCAGTTGTTTTAGAGGGAAATTCATGTTTGTCCTCTGATGCACGTTGCCTTCAGGGACAGTTGTTCATCAACAGTCTCTGTATTTCACCTCCTCTCCTTTGTTCCCGAACAACTCTGTTTGGTAACGTTGTGTTATTATCTCATATTTGACCCATGAAACCTTTTAGATCACAACTTGTCCACCAGAGCGTTGTGGAGTTGTTGGATTGTGTATTTGATGAGTTTGATGAGGGAAACCAAGAAATCCCATGAGTGATGTGTGAACTGAAGAACTTGACCTATAGTTTCTCTCTGACCACCTCAGCTCACCTGGCCTCCATGACCTCTGACCTCTGACCTCTGACCTCTGACCTCTGACCTCCACAGTCTCTGGGTCAGTGCTGAGATGAAAACAGCTCCATGTTGAAATAAAAACCTAATAAAAGATCAAACGTTGGTCAGTTTGACCCTGAAGACGTTAACACAGGGTTTGACCCAAGTTGTTGAGCAAGTTGAGATTTTTGCACAATAATCGTCAACTATTTTGATAATTGAATAATTGATTTGAGTCGTTTTAAGATTCCAAGATATAAACCGATCCTGTTGAAATAAAAACGTGGTCAGAGGTCGTTGCACAACCGTTGTGACTGTAGCTTTGATACTTTACATATCTATATATTAGATCATCTTTTATAGCTTTTCTTCATGTTGAGCATGTTGAGATGTTGGTGTGTGTGTCCTTTATAAACATTATAAAGCAGCTCCTCCCTGCTGAGCCTTTGTTAAAGGGACAGTTCAACATTTTGTCACATTGGCCCATCACCATAATCCCTATAGTCACAGAGGTGGATTCATTTAACCTTTAATTGTCGGTGCAAGCTGTTTTTAGAACGGCAGAGCAGAGCCGTCTTCAAAGTGAATATTTCTGTTTCTTTGTTCCTTCATGACGATAAACTGAGTCTCTGTGGTTTGTGGATAAAACCAGACGTTAGAGGACGTCGTCGTCTGGTGGTTGGACAAACACTGATGATGGTTTTAACATGTTATTGACCAAACAACTGATGGATTAATGGTTTAAATAGTGGACGGATGAAATGATGATGATGATGATGATGGTTGGTTGCAGCTCTGACGGTGACTGTGGTTCAGTCAGAACCTGTTGGACCGAGTCCTGCTTCATAAACAGTTGTAATTCAGCTGAATCTCTATTAAAGCTGCTCATCAACATGTTTTTCTGTTGATGTGACTCAAAGACAGATTATTCAGATTATTAATGTTCAGCTCACCAGCAATCTGACCTCTGACCTCTGACCTCTGACCTCCACGGTCTCTGGGTCAGTGCTGAGATGAAAACAGATCCATGTTGAAATAAAAACCTAATAAAAGATCAAACGTTGGTCAGTTTGACCCTGAAGACGTGAACACAGGGTTTGACCCAAGTTGTTGAGCAAGTTGAGATTTTTGCACAATAATTGATTATTAAATTAATCGTCAACTATTTTGATAATTGAATAATTAATTTGAGTCGTTTTAAGATTCCAAGATATAAACCGATCCCTGTTGAAATAAAAACGTGGTCAGAGGTCGTTGGTCATCACAACCGTTGAGTTGTGACTGTAGCTTTGATAGTTTACATATCTATATATTAGATCATCTTTTATCGCTTTTCTTCATTTTGAGCATGTTGAGATGTTGGTGTGTGTCCTTTATAAACATTATAAAGCAGTGATCTACGGTAGAGCTGCAACAGTGATTATTAATCACACAATAATCGAATATTAAGTTAACCATCAACTCTTCTGATCATCAGTCTGAGTCGTTTTGTAAGAAGCTTCTTCAAAGTGAATATTTCTGGTTTCTTTGTTCCTTCATGACGATGAACTGAGTCTCTGTGGTTTGAGGACAAAACCAGATGTTAGAGGACGTCGTCGTCTGGTGGTTGGACAAACACTGATGATGGTTTAACATGTTATTGACCAAACAACTGATGGATTAATGGTTTAAATAATAATGGTTGGTTGCAGCTCTGACGGTGACTGTGGTTCAGTCAGAACCTGTTGGACCGAGTCCTGCTTCATAAACAGTTGTAATTCAGCTGAATCTCTATTAAAGCTGCTCATCAACATGTTTTTCTGTTTATGTGACTCAAAGACAGATTATTCAGATTATTAATGTTCACTTCCAGCAATCTGCTGAAATCCTTCCTCCACCTGCACCAGGAGTCGGAGGAGGAGCTCAGCTCGGTGTGAGCTGCACTTTCACTTTCAGATTTAGCTTTAAAGGGATAGTTCACAAGCTCAAAATTAAAATTTCCCTTTTTTTCTCTCCCCCTCATTTTACGACTTAGATCCAAAGCGATTTCAAGGGGGCTGGATACCTTCCAGAGATGACTCCTTTACCAGATGTTTGTCCATATAATGGTTGTGAATGGACACCAGGTTTCTTTGTCCAAAAAACATCCAGATACCTGCTGGTCTGTAATGTCCCTCTGGTGTTGAAGCCCCCACAGGAGAAATTGTTCCGCTGGTCAGTACAAATCACTGGATGTTTTTTATTGTCTTTTATTGTCCATTGACAACCATTGAACAAATCCTGTTCAATCAGAGGATCCGAGGACTCTGAAAACTCTCCCAGCTCTTAGTCGACATGAGGGGGAGAATAAACAAACTTCTTTTCTTGAACTATCCCTTTAATATATTTTTTTTTTATTTATTATATTTACATGAGATTATCACCAAGGCTGAATAAGATACATGTTAAAAAAGGGGATTCAAATCAAAACACAGAGGTGGTCAGACATCTTCCATGCTGCTGGTGCTCGGTCGGTGGTGTTGCATCCTGCCTGCTCTCATGTGGTTTTAAAGGACTCGGCGAAGTGTCCAGTCTGCATAAATGAACTGAGGACATCCATGTTGGAAAAAGTTCAGGTGCAGAACCCGATTTATTCTGGATGTCTGAGGCCTCTGAGGCTGACAACATCACATCCTACAGAAAACTATACTCACTTTGATAGTTTCAGTTTTTAAAAAATGTTTGTGAAGGTAGAAACTGTTGCATGAGTCAGTGGAGACACTGATGAGCGTCTAGTGTCTCGTCAAAAAGTCAGAAAGGACTTTATTATTGCTATTATTTATTATTGCACAAGTTCAATGGAAACAGGGATGATGAGTCTTCCTCCTCATCCTCCTCTTCCTCCCTCCTCCTCCTCCTCTTCCTCTTCCTCCTCCACCCTGGTGGTCACACACACTTCCAACCCAATGAATGCGTTTGTCTCATTGATGTACTCTGCCTTTCTCAGTGTGTGTGTGTGTGTGTGTGTGTGCATTTGTCTCATTGATGTACTCTGCCTTTCTCAGTGTGTGTGTGTGTGTGTGTGTGTGTGTGTGTGTGTGTGTGTAGCAGCCGATGCCAGGACAGGATGGGACTTTGTTTTAGTGGCACATGATTGAGAGAAGACAGAGCAGCATTGAGCATCGTGGTGGTGGTGGTGGTGGTGGCGGGGGGGTGGGGGGGGGGGGGGGGGGGGGGGGGCTGTGTTCAGAGGACGGTTCGACCTTCTGTCAGTGCTTCACCTTCTGTCTCCACGGCAACAACAGACTCCTCAGCTGCAGCACAGACGATGATGAGTCACTGCACGTCAGGTAGAGCTGCAGCTGACTCACCATAAAGGAATAGTTCACCAAAAACTGAAATCCATCAGTCATTGTTGCCTCCCCCTCATGCTGATGAATACTCTGCAGTAGTGTTTTATTCCTCTAAGGTCATCTGGACCCGGGAGGACGGTTCCTAGTCCAACCTAAACTTTATATGAGAGGAATAGGGCCATAAAACTACAGAACAACCCTTTAATATTCCTCCACACTGCTCGTCCTCTGCAGTCCAAGTGTCCTGAAGGGACGCAACGCACGCGGACGTGACCAGACTTCCCTCAATGACTGTCTCCCTTCAGGACACTTGGACTGCAGTGGACGAGCAGTGTGGAGGAATATTAAAGGGTTGTTCTGTAGTTTTATGGCCCTATTCCTCTCATATAAAGTTTAGGTTGGACTAGGAACCGGCCTCCCGGGTCCAGATGACCTTAGAGGAATAAAAAACTACTGTAGAGTCTTCATCAGCATGAGGGGGAGGCAACGATGACTAATGGATTTCAGTTTTTGGTGAACTATTCCTTTAAAGATGCTGCAGGTTCAGTCATTTCATGACTTAGGGCTGGGACCGTTGACTGTTTTAAATGTGCTATAAATAAATCTGACATTGACATAATATTTTAGCTTTAACAGTTCAGGTTTATAACATTCACCGTCATCAATAAGGTTAATTTATTTACATATAAATGAATAAACAACATGATATTTTTGAGAACTGGCCTGGAAGCTTCCTCCATCAGCGTCTGAGGATGTTTGTATGTTTTTGACATAAATCTGGGTCACGGCTGCAAATCACTGTGTTTCTGCTCTGAATCTGAAGCGACTGCAGCTGCTGCTCCTCATCAACCAGCACCAATTAAAATCTACCTATTAGAGTTTATACCACTGTGTATTTATTTATTTATTTATCATGCTTTATTTCATCATATTTATGAAGTCTCTTTTCAATCTCAACCTCACAAAAAGTCACTGGTTTCTCTAATCTCATCAACTCAGGTTTAACTAGTAGAAATACTGCATTTCTACAGAAGAAATAAGAGAAATACAGAACAACTGTCCCTGAAGGCAACGTGCATCAGTCCCTCTAAAACAACTCTGTGTGGTAACGTTGTGTTATTATCTCATAGCGTGGTGAATGTGCAGGTCACAACTTGTCCACCAGAGCGTTGTGGAGTTGTTGGATTGTGTATTTGATGAGTTTGATGAGGGAAACCAAGAAATCCCATGAGCCTCTGTAGTGTAGCTCTGAGCAGCTCACGGCTCTGCTCCGCCGTTCTAAAAACAGCTTGCACCGACAATTAAAGGTAACGAACCTACTGCTATGACTATAGGGGTTATGGCAATATTATGTGTGTGTGTGTTTGTGTGACAGTAACCCTGGTGTGTGTGTGTGACTGTTTCTGTTTGTGAAACAGTGACTTTGCTCTGAAATCTCATCAATGACTGTTTCTGTTTCAAGTAAAACAACTTTAGTCCCTAATTACAGGTGCACAAGTGTGTGTGTGTGTGCGTGTGTTTTTTAATACAACACACAACTGCATTGAATCTAGTTGAACAATCTAGTTGAGCCTGCAGCATCATCATCATCATCGTCGTCGTCTTTTATCCGTTTTATTTCTCTTTGTTGCGTTTAACTGCGTCGTTGTTTCTCTTTCATTCATCATTAGAAGCTCATTACTCTAGTTGCATAAATTAGAATAAATGTAATTCAGTCTCTAACCTGCAGAATTAAAGACGTGCAACTTGGTCTCATTTCATCCATTTAGCTGATGATAATATCAGCGGTTGAACCGCGGCCTCCGACTCAGGACCACGGAGCCGCACCACGACCACACCTGGTGATCAACGACCTGACAGCAAAGAAAACAACAGGAAGTTCATTAAACCTGAACGCTCCAGGTCCAGGTCTGGTCTCAACAGGAAACTGGTCGTTAGCCGCGGCTAACGGCTGTAGCTGCTAGCTTTTACAGCTCCTGTTAGTTTTCACCAATCCTGTTAAAGGGACAGTACCATGTTTTTAAAGTGTGGTTGTATGATCTACAAATAGCCCCTAAGTACTTTAATTGCAGTAGAAGACTCTCTGCACTCCTCCCGTTAGCAACGCCAGCCCATAATAGCCCTGCCCAGAGATTTACAACATACAGCGTTGTGAATGGACCCAAAGAAACGGCCTATTTTCACGGCCTAAAAGAGGTTTGACCTGAAAAATAAATACACAGTTCCATTGTTGGATATAATATAATTTTTCCAGCCCTTCAAAGTTCAGGAAAAACACAGTTTTTATTTGGACCTAACCAACTGCTGATCGGCGGGCGCTAACCCTGGGCGGAGGGATACGTGAGGCGCTAACCCTGGGCGGAGGGATACGTGAGGCGCTAACCCTGGGCGGAGGGATACGTGAGGCGCTAACCCTGGGCGGAGGGATACGTGAGGCGCTAACCCTGGGCGGAGGGATACGTGAGGCGCTAACGCTGGGCGGAGGGATACGTGAGGCGCTGACCCTGGGCGGAGGGATACGTGAGGCGCTAACCCTGGGCGGAGGGATACGTGAGGCGCTAACCCTGGGCGGAGGGATACGTGAGGCGCTAACGCTGGGCGGAGGGATACGTGAGGCGCTGACCCTGGGCGGAGGGATACGTGAGGCGCTAACCCTGGCGGAGGGATGTGAGGCGCTAACCCTGGGCGGAGGGATACGTGAGGCGCTAACCCTGGGTGGAGGGATACGTGAGGCGCTAACCCTGGGCGGAGGGATACGTGAGGCGCTGACCCCGGGCGGAGGGATACGTGAGGCGCTGACTCCGGGCGGAGGGATACGTGAGGCGCTAACCCTGGGCGGAGGGATACGTGAGGCGCTAACCCTGGGCGGAGGGATACGTGAGGCGCTAACCCTGGGCGGAGGGATACGTGAGGCGCTAACCCTGGGCGGAGGGATACGTGAGGCGCTAACCCTGGGCGGAGGGATACGTGAGGCGCTAACCCTGGGCGGAGGGATACGTGAGGCGCTAACCCTGGGCGGAGGGATACGTGACAAGAACATGCATCTATTCTGCAGACAGAACCAGGCGAACTTGGAGGAAATCGCTGCTTTTTTCTCATAAAACTATGACTTTAAAAGTCTGTCTGGCCCGAATAAAAACAAACAAACAAAAATATATTTTATTACGAACACAAAAATTCTCCTTCCTCCCGTCTGGCTGGTAACGATGTGTAAATGTAAGTAAAGGCTGAGTCAGCAGCGTATTTATTCTGTTATCACCATATTCGTTGCTAGGTGATAGTTAACGTTACCGTCTCCTGTTGTTCTGCACTAGAATAAAGTCAGTGACTCGTGTTGTTGTGTCTCGTCCGTCTCCTCGTGTCTGTGTTGATGTCCAGCGCTCGTGTTGAGCCGCGCTGACAGGAAGTCATGAGTGATTCTATTAATAAATCCCAGTGAGTCACGGCCCTGGTTGTGATGTAGAGAGAAGCGGAGCCGCTCCGTCCGTCCTGCGCTGCCTCATCAGCTCCACGCGCAGCAGGTCGGGGTCGGAGCAGAGACACGCTGGGCGTCCCGCTCCCGCGCCGCGGCGCCCGTAGCAAACACAACGTAAAGTTGTGTTAACGTGGCAGAGAGATTTGGCCTGTTAGTGTGTTGGTGTTGGAGCTGTTTCAGGTTGGATTATTTCTCTGTGTGATGGCGTGAGTCAGATGCTCCTCATTCATCATCTTTAAAGGAGACGTTCGGTCCCTTTTCAACCAATTAAAACTGTTCTCCAGGTTCCAGTTCTCTCTCTTCACAACGGCTGCTTTCAGTGTCACTGTCCCTTTAAATGCAAATGAGCCGCTGCTCAACAGGCCCCGCCCCCTTCTACAGGTACCTGGACTCACAGGTAGGGGTGGGGTTGTTGTGCTAGTGTCAGACAACTGACGACCCTGTTAGCATCGTCGCTAACCGTTCAACTTGTTGCTGTTGCTATAGAGAATGTTGCTGTTGCTATCTTTGGAGGATCAATGTAAACATCAGCTCCCTAAAAAAAGTCCCCACAGTAGGTCACATGATAGACTGGACAAAAAAACTGGACAATGGCGTTCACTTTTCTCCTGATGTGGCGTCTTTTCTCCTTACGGCTGCCGTCCACGCCATTCGCCGTCTTTTAGTCCGCTCCTCAACTTTTGGTCCTTGGTTTTTTTTTCCACTTGGGAGAAAACGTGATGCCATCGTCCAGTGGTTTTCACCAGATTTATCATGTGATCTAATGTGGCATTTCTTTACACAGCAGGACTACACAAGTCTTTACATCCGCGATCCTCCAAAGATGGTGCAGGCGTGACGTCACTTCACAGTCTCTATAGCAACACATCAGCTGGTACTGAGAAAAGTTATGAATTCATTTCTTCATCCTGGTAAAGGTGTTAATTGCTGGATCTCCGCAGGTCCATTCCTTCCTTCCACCTGATGGAGGTTTAAACACACAGCTCAGATCCTGATTAGCCAGTCTCTCTGAAACTCTTGACTTGCTGCTGCAGGTCATTCCTTCCTTCCACCTGATGGAGGTTTAAACTCTGAGCTCAGATCCTGCATCACTTTAACTCTGTATCATCATCATCATCATCATCATCATCATCATCATCATCATCACCATCATCACCATCATCATCATCATCATCATCACCATCATCATCATCACCATCATCATCATCGTCATCATCATCATCATCATCATCATCATCACAGCAGCTCAGAGGAACCTGAGGAGAGGATGATGATGATGATGATGATGATGATGATGCTGATGATGAAGAGGAGCATCAGGAGCTGACAGACAAATCTCTTCGTCAGAGAAGTTAATCTCTCCTTCTTCTCCCTGCTGGCTCATCACTGTGGAGTCTGCAGCATGGGGGGGTGAGGGGGGAGGGGGGGGGTAGAGGGGGAGGCAGGGGGGGTTGGTCTGTAGAGCCAGAAACGGGAGAGGAGCTCGACTCAGATTGACTCCAATCACCTCGACTCAACTCGACTCGACTGGAACCTCGGCTCAGCTCGGCTTCCAGAAGTGTTAAAGAGGAACTGAGATGTGCCGTGTGAACGCTGCAGAACACTGATTGGTCAGAGAGTCGTCACCAGCAGCCGTTCTGCTGAGATGATTGGCCGGTCACCTCCGTGGTTGATGTGATGAAGTTCCTGCAGCTCTGGACGGAGGAGCAGGAACGGCTTCCTGTCTGTCTACAACAGCTATGGAGTTCTTCCTCAGTGGATGTGAGGGTCTACGGGCGGAGGATGCTGTTATGATGGGATGTAAATGCAGGACCTTGTTTTTATTTAAGAACTAACTTTGAAAGTCAGTGGTCATGTGACGTTCTGGCTCTTCCAGGTGTAAACTCTGCAGCAGCTGGAACTCCTCGCTGCTCCTCAGATATTCTCCCTCCGTTAATAAATGAATGTGTTCAGTAACTTGTGAATGTGATGATTCCAGGTTTGAAGCCTTAAACTCTGCAGCAGCTGGAACTCCTCGCTGCTCCTCAGCTTTCAGCTGTTTGTTGTTTTTTCTGCCGGCAGCTGTTTGAGATGTTTCATTCATTCGACAACAGCACGACACTTTCTCATAATTACACTGCATGTGTGTGTGTGTGTGTTGTGGGGTGTATGTGTGTGCATGTTCAGTGTTGTGTGAAGAACCAGAACAGAGACAGATGGTAGTTGGATGTTTTCTGGGTGTTTACTGCTCGTTGCAGCTGCTGCATGTGTCAGTGAACGCAGCAGCAGCAGCAGCAGCAGCAGCAGCAGCAGCAGCAGCATTAACAGCAGCATTAACAGCAGCAGCAGCAGCAGCAGCAGCAGCAGCATTAACAGCAGCAGCAGCAGCAGCAGCAGCATTAACAGCAGCAGCAGCAGCAGCAGCAGCAGCAGCAGCAGCAGCAGCAGCAGCAGCAGCATTAACAGCAGCAGCAGCAGCAGCAGCATTAACAGCAGCAGCAGCAGCAGCAGCAGCAGCAGCAGCAGCAGCAGCAGCAGCATTAACAGCAGCAGCAGCAGCAGCAGCAGCATTAACAGCAGCAGCAGCAGCAGCAGCAGCAGCAGCAGCAGCATTAACAGCAGCAGCAGCAGCAGCAGCAGCAGCAGCAGCATTAACAGCAGCAGCAGCAGCATTAACAGCAGCAGCAGCAGCAGCAGCAGCAGCAGCATTAACAGCAGCAGCAGCAGCAGGAGCAGCAGCAGCAGCAGCAGCAGCATTAACAGCAGCAGCAGCAGCAGCATTAACAGCAGCAGCAGCAGCAGCAGCAGCAGCAGCAGCAGCAGCAGCAGCAGCAGCAGCAGCAGCAGCACTTAAACACAGCTCTGTGTGACACGACGTGGGGTTACACACTCCTCTGCTGCTATTTATATCCTCAGTGTGTGTGTGTGACTTCCTGCTCCATGGTGAGTTTGACAATCAGACGTTTGCTGACAGATCTATTAGCTGCTCATGAGGCTGTGGGCGTGTGTGTAATCTCTTAATCTGCAGGAAATCTCTTCCTCTTCATGGACAGAATGAATGAGTCGCTTTAGAAACGGTCGGTTTGTGTGAAGAACACACGACACATGTTTGGATCTGTGTGGACATGTGTTTTATTAAACATGGTTTCTGTGAGATGTTGTTTCTCTGGGATGCAACGCTGTCGACGGTCAACGAGGGGAAGCATCCCAACCTAGAGCGGTGGAACCGGCATCGCTTCATAGAAATCTGACTATACAGGAAAATAAATCTGGACTTACACTTTAAACAACTTAGATCATTTGTCTCATAGAGAAATAATGCAGTGGTTTTAGGATCAATGCTGCTCAGTGTTGCAAAAATTCTTTAAAATTCAAGATATAAAGACATAATTTATCAATTTCTATTTAATGTTTTCAGAAGAAAGTATCATTTTTACAAGTTCATCCACTGTGGGTGGATCAAATATTTGATATTGATCATTTCCAGAGACTTTCAGTCTGACTTTTACTGTCTAATGTGCAGCCGACCAAAAACAAACCAAAAACACATTTTGAACCAAATTTTTATTGTTTATTTGAGAGCTGCAACAATTAATCAAATAATGGAACAATAATCTAATATTGTTAATATTATTAAAGGAGTCATCACCTGGTTTTTTACGTATCCAGCCCCCCTTGGATCGCTTTGGATCAATTCATAAAACTTATTAGAAAAAAAATTAATAATTTTAATCAAACATTTTGAACCAAATTTGTATTGTTTATTTGAGAGCTGCAACAATTAATCAAATAATGGAACAATAATCTGATATTGTTAATATTATTAAATTAATTATCAACTATTCTGCATGTTTTAACAAGAGAAATCATCTAATCAAATTAATTATCAGCTATTGATCATCTATTCATCAGTTTGAGTCGTTTTTTAAAGAATCAAAGCTCCAGATTCTCTCCTTCAGCTTCTTCATGTGAATATTTCTGCTTTCTTTGTTCCTTTAGACGATGAACTGAGTCTCTGACGTTTGAGGACAAAACAAGACGTTTAGGACGTCGTCTGGTGGTTGGACAAACACTGACTGATGTTTTATTGACCAAACAACTAATTGATTAATCGTTTAAATAATCAATAGTTGCAGCCATAATTTATATTAATTTATAAAAAGACATAAAGTTGTCACTGACGTTGCTCAGATTCTCATTACTGTAGTTTTTTGTGAAGACCAAGCAGCCGGAGGGACTGGAGACAGGAACCAGCCGCGGCTACGAGCTCATGCATATTTACATGGAAACCTTCATTAATATGTATGTCCCATTTAAAAACAAATGAATAAATAAATGTGAAATCTGGCTGACGTGTTGCAGAGTCCAGCTCTTCTCTCTCTGAGATCTTCTAATGACTGACCACATGGTTTCTCTCTTTTCTTATTAATTGCATTGGAGATTAGGATTACGTTCCCGGAGGCCTGAGGGAATGTCATCAAGCTGCAGCAGCGGCAGCAGAATTACAGTGTGAGATTATTCCTGCAGGCCTCGACCACACACACGCGCTCAGAGGACACACAACTGCAGCGTGCAGCGTGCATGTAGCAGCGTGCAGCGTGCATGTAGCAGCGTGCAGCAGCGTGCAGCGTGCATGTAGCAGCGTGCAGCGTGCATGTAGCAGCGTGCAGCGTGCATGTAGCAGCGTGCAGCGTGCATGTAGCAGCGTGCATGCAGCAGCGTGCAGCGTGCATGTAGCAGCGTGCATGTAGCAGCGTGCAGCGTGCATGTAGCAGCCAGCGAGGGGAATCAGCATGCACGGCCTCCTTCTCCTCCAGCTTCCAGTCGAGGAATAACAACGAGGCCAAGCGTCCGCGTCCTGCCCGTCTCCCTGCGGCGTGACGTAGGCTGACATCACACACACACACACACACACACACACACACACACACACTGGCTGTGTGTTGGCAAACTGAGGTGCTGTTTTGGACGAAGCCTTGAATAAACACAGCCTCTGCTGTTGCTGTGAAAAGACTCATTTACTCCCACCAGGAGCATCACAATGTGGCTGTGGCTCCTCCTCAGGACCAGGACCAGGAACGTTGGGATATCAGCAGAAAGAGAAACACATCCCTGGAGCTAATCCCTCCTCGTTCCCTCCTCGTTCCCAGCTCAGTCTCTCCACTCGCTTTATTGTTCTCACTGTTTGGTTTGTGTGGATTCTCACAGTAGCAGAAGAAGCTCTGTTTCCTGTTGCAGAAGGAGAGAGAAGCTGATGGGAAACACAGGATGTTCAACCTGCAGAGCAGAATCCCTGCGTGTGAACGGGGAAAAGAAAACGCGTGATATTAGATGTTGTCGGATCAGATTCAGACTCTGGTTTATTAAATGTGGAAATAAACCAGATACAGATGAGATATTATCCACGATGTGTCTGTTGTCCAAACAGATCATTACCTGGTTCGGTTCTCGGGTTCGTTACCTTTAATTGTCAGTGCAAGCTGTTTTTAGAACGGCGGAGCAGAGCCGTGAGCTGCTCAGAGCTACGCTACGGAGGCTCATGGGATTTCTTGGTTTCCCTCATCAAACTCATCAAATACACAATCCAACAACTCCACAACGGGTGGACAAGTTGGTTTCCCTCATCAATGTTTAATAACACAACGTTACCACACAGTTTGTTTTAGAGGGAAATACAGAGACTGTTGATGAACAACTGTCCCTGAAGGCAACGTGCATCAGAGGTTTTCCCTCTAAAACAACTCTGTGTGGTAACGTTGTGTTATTATCTCATAGCAATGGGCCAATTTGCCAAAATGTTGAACTATCCCTTTAATAGACGGACGGGAAAAAGATCAGATATAGGCAACAAATTGGAATTGAAGGCGTGAACCAGAGTTTGATCTTTGATCCCTGATGGGAGGAGCTTGTTGTGGCCGTGGCGACCAGAGACGAGGCCGAGCTGCAGACAGATCCATGTGTCAGTGATGACATCGTGTCAGTGATGACATCGTGTCAGTGATGACATCGTGTCTGCGGAGCGACAGAGACGCTCCGTTGTTTTCCTGCCAGAGCATCACTTCCCTCTGGACGCACAGCGCTGCCTCTGTCTGAGCCTCGCGCTGCCTTCATCCTCTGGGTTGGAGCCTCGAACTGTTGGTGGCTCATCATCATCATCACCATCACCATCACCATCACCATCATCATCACAACTCTGACCGTCGTCCAACAGTGACGCCAGGATCACAGAGTCTGGTCATTGTGAACTTGTAGTTTAATGACATAACAACTAGGGGTGTAAGAAAAAATCGATACACTTAAATATCGAACTGTTTTTTCGGTGGCTCATCATTTTCATCATTTTTTAATAAAACATGTACAGAAATACAAAAACACAAGGGGGGATAAGCACTACTTAGTCTTATTTTTTTCATTTCTTCATGCAAAATTCCTGCCAATGCTTGTATTTCTTCAGCCCATGTTAAGCATGTAACAGCATGTGTGTGCTTTGTGCTACAATTTTCTTACAAATAAATTCTTTCAAAGAAACTCAATATATCGTTGTTCCTACAGTATCGCAATATATCGCAATATATCGTATCGCTGCCCCTGTATCGTGATACGTATCGTATCGCCAGATTCTTGCCAATACACACCCCTAATAACAACACGTCTTATTGGAAGCCGTGACTCCCAGTAATCCTCCGTTAAATATTCCACACACTGGATCTGACCTCTGACCTCTGACCCCTGGAAGGCTCTTTACACATAATCTGTGTTATTGGCTGTTGACGACCCTCTGAACATCACAACTCAGACTCAATGACTCATTTCAAAGACTCATTCAGATTCAGAACTTTGTTGCAACGAGATTGGAGGCAAAACCTTAAAGTGCATATAAAAACATAAACGCACACAAGCTACATAAAACACACATGCACACAACTCATAAATACAGGTAGATGTACATTCATACGATGGAAAGCTGCAGATAGAGACGTAAGAAACAAATGCAACTATTTATTGATGTAATTGTTGGAGCCAGTTTGCATTTTGCAGATTTATGCTGATTTCATAGATTTGCGGCTATAAGAATGCCTATTGGTTAATAATAGCTGCTCTCTTCTTATTGGCTGAGACGTAGCCTATGTAACGTGATGTGATGTGATGTGTGCGTACTGTGGTTCAGCTGTAACCATGGAGACGAGGAGGCAACGCTAACATTAATGATGAATGTTGTTGTAGATGCAACAACGTAACAGGCTTCATTAGTTTCAGCAGCGCTGGATAAATCTGGATTATTATTATTATCAGTATTGTTGTTATTATTATCTCAGAACAGAAATAACAGCTGAAGTTCCTGCTGGATAAAAACAACCTTGTCCTACTTTTAAAGGAACATTTCGCCCACGGCGTTTGAAACTTTGTCTCTGAACTTGGACGGAGGAGGACGAGGTTCTGGCTGATTGAGTGCGTTTCCTTTGTTCTTGAACATAATCATTGGAGGAGCCACAACTGTCCAAGCAGCTCTGCAGCTTCCAGCTCCTGCAGCCCCCCCCCCCCTGCTCCCCCCCTCCTCCACCAGGCCGTTCCTCCTCTGACCTGAGCTCTGTCGTTCCTGAACGCCTCCTCGTGATTTGTGCACGGCGTGAGTGGCGTCCCGGTTCCCGTGCTGTGATTGGTCAGCAGCTCTGCTACAACCGCGCATGAATACAGGACTCTGGCATTTGCTGAATTCAAGGTGGCGTCTTTTCAATTAGAGCCCAGTGAAATACCTTTTCAGCCTCTCGAGTGGCGCGGCGGCGCAGCGGCCAAGGGGCCCCGGCGGTGGCGGTGGCGGTGGCGGTATAATGATGCCTGGCACAAAGAGCCCCTCTGTTCCCCGACCCGTTCCCAGGAAACCACACAACATGTGCCATTGTGCTGCGTCGCTCTGCTGTTGCTCTGCTGCCCAACCACGTTGCCCGGCTGCAGCCAGAGACACCCAGAGACACCCAGAGGCACCGGCTCAGCAGAGAGGCACAGCACCGTGGTGGGGTCCAGGTCCAGGTCCAGGTCTGGGTCCAGGTCTGGGTCCAGGTCCAGGTCCAGGTCCAGGTCCAGGTCCAGGTCCAGGTCCAGGTCTAGGTCCAGGTCCAGGTCTTGGTCCAGGTCCAGGTCTAGGTCCAGGTCCAGGTCCAGCCCACAGGGCAGATTTCATCCTCGTAGCATCAAACAGCAAAATAGAAACCAAACCACATATTTTCTACATATCGAGTGAAAATTTCATTCTTTCTTAAAATTCTTCTTCCAGGCACTTTAAAAAAGAATAAAATAAAACTAGAAAATTTCCTCTCGGGAAATTTTGAAAGGGCACCGGGGCTACTGCCGTTCTAACCATCTCTGTCAACATGGGAATCAAACCCACGATCTTAAGGTCAAGACAGAGCTGATCAGACACATGATCATCTTTCTATAAGCACTGATATGGAGGAGCTGTAATCACATGAAGTTACCTGTGTTAGAGTGAGAGAGATGAGTGCGCGCTTACGCGCGCAGTTTAAAGTTACGTGTGTGTTTTGATGTGTTTGTGTGTGTAACTGTCATCACATTACACTTGTGTGTGTTAGAGTTTTTTGTAATGTGTGTTTTTAATGTGTGTGTGTAACTGTAATGACATGAAGCTGGTTCTAGAGTCTGTGTGTGTGACTGAGCTGCATCCTGTATCAGTCTGATTTAGCTGTGTGTCTGTGTTTACAAACATCTTAACGAGCTCCAGGTGGATTGTTTATGGAGTTAACGACCCTGCCCTGAGGATCAGAGGTTACCATGACAACTTGAGCTGGTTGCCCATGACGATAGGGGCTCCCAGACTGAGGCAGACAGAAACGTAGAGAAAAAGACAGATTTTCTGCCTCTGCACTGGTCTGGCAATTAGGCTTATTCTGACAAAACGGTAGCTCCTATCAGAACAAGACACGGATCAACGGTGCCCTAAGGCCTTCCTGAAAATTTTGGTACGATTTGGTGTTTAAACAGTAAATATTTTGGCGACACGGGCAGTTTTAAAACATCGGTCCGTTCTGCTCCTCTCAGAAAGTTTTTGTATTGCAGTCAATGAGGAGGAGAGACAGACATGGCCGCACTCAGAGGCTGCTAATTCAAATTCTGTAAGTCTCTCTGATATTTTGAACACATTGTGGGAGACACAACAAGTTTGTCTACAAAACTGTGAAAAATTATGTGTGTACAGTGTAAATTGTGTCCAAGAGGAGTTTGGAAAGAGAAAGAATCAGGAGTTATTCAGGGCTCTCCCCCACTCTAGCTGATGACATCACGCACTCTAGCACGAACATTCCGTGCAATACACACCCATTATAATCTCATAATTTCTCCAAAAATGATCATGGTCATTGATCAGGGATTGATCAAAAACTATTCAACCTATCAAAACATGGAGTAATACACCAATACACAAGACTTGTGTCTACTATTTAAAGTTTAAACTGAGTCTCTAGGTGAAAGTATTCCTGAGCAGTAGACGTTTGTTAGACTCCAATGTTTGGTTTTTTTTGCTCTTTTTTTTTCACTCGTCCCATAGACTTCAATGCAAAATTTTGCGCAATTCGTGAACTGCTTAGAAAAGTAATAGCAACATGATCCCGATCAAGACGCACGTTTTGAAAATCATCCGGAAGATGAAAAACTTTGTGTCCACTTTTTTTCTACAATAAAAAAATACATTTTGAGAATTTTTACCACTTTTTTTTTTTAGAAATGTTCAAACTTTTTTGGAGAAATTGTTAGAGAACCACTGGTTTGGATGAATCCAGTCCAGAGTTAAACCTGGTTCTGCTGCCAGAGGGAGAATCCCAGACGATAAGTTCAGAGTTGTGTCATCATGTTGTTCTTTTTACTTAAAGAAATAACTTCTGCTTCACAAAAGCCAAAAAACAAAAACCCACTACGTCTGATGTTAAAATATTATTAGCTGCCGCAGCAGTGACGTCTGAGCAGCGGAAGGAGCCAGAGGGAACGGGGACAGCTGATTGGCTGCCAGCAGCAAGTGGTCGTACAGAAACCCTGGATCCCCCCCCCCCAACCCCCCCTCCTCCTGTGGTAAAAGAGGGAAACGGAGAGAAAAGTGACAGCAGGAAACTGGAGGCAGTGTGAGGGTTTGTGTGAGGGTTTGAGCCGGTCTCTGCTGGTCCGAGCTGGTTCTGCTGCTTTTATCTGCGGAGCGGGGGCTCAGCGGCCCCCCAGCGAGCTCTTCATCATGGAGCTGCAAAGGAGAGGGGCTCATTCAGGACCAGTCAGATCAGGGGGGAGGAGGGGGGGAGGGGGGGGGGGCAGGTCAGCTGGTCTGAAGACGTCTCAGCAGGAAACCAGGAAGTGGCGTCCTGACGCGGCGCCAAGTGTGTCAGAGCTGACGCTGACGAGAGCTGCCAAACACTCATTCATGGTCTCTGGACTCTGGGGGCCACGGGCTCTGACAGGAGGGGGGGGCAGGGGGGGGGGGTTACAACATCACAGAAGAACAACAACTTTAACCTACGTCAGTGATCCTTAAAGGGCGATTCCAGCCAAATTCAACCTGGGGCTCCAGTTTCCTTTAGACTCTGTTTCTCTGCAAAAACTCTGAATCTGACCAAGAATATTTGTCTTATTTCTGGTCAAAACTAATCTCATTATAACAAAAATAAGTATATTTATACATAAACGTACATAGTTACACATAAAAAGCAGCTTGTTTTTAACACTTTTTACTTCTTTCAGCAGATTTTCACTGTAAATCAGCAGAAAAATCTGAACGTGGAGCAAGTTTTTCTTTCTTATTACAAACAAAAACACAAAAACCTGCTTCACTGGCAGATTTTTCACTGATTTACAGTGAAAATTAGTTTGAAACAAGTTGATTTTTAGGTGATGAGTCTGATTTTAAAGGGATAGTTCAACATTTTGGCAAATTGGCTTCACTGGCAGATTTTTCACTGATTTACAAACTCATCAAATACAAAATCCTAAAACTCCACAGCGTGAAAATTAGTTTGAAACAAGTGAAAATGATTTGAAAACAAGTTGATTTTTAGGTGATGAGTCTGATTTTAAGAGGAAAGAGTTTAGTTTTGACAGAAATGAGACAAATATTCTTGGAGAGATGTTGAGTTTTTGCAGAGCACTAACACGTCGTCTTTCCTGAAGGTAACAAACCCGTCGGTTTCTGTTTGAAGACGTCTGACGTTGTCTGTTTTTATGGGATGTAAACAACCTAACAACCTACACTGAAAGCAGTCGTTCTGAACAGAGAGAGCTGGGATGTTTGATCCGTGGAGGAACTATTTTAATTTGTGGAAAAGGTGCGTGATACGTCTCCTTTAACTGAATGGGTGTAAAACAGATGTTGTTGTGGTTCAGTCTGGACCGGGTGTCGCTGCTGATTTGGGGCGTCTCCACACCAGGAGTCGCTCTGAGCCGTGTCAGGTCCATGACAGGTGACCTTTGACCTCCAGCCTCCATGTCCTCCCTCTTAATGAACCTCACAGTTTATAATGACTGATCAACCACGGGGTCGTCGCTCCTCCGTCTGACCTTGTTTCTAACTGTCGATATCTTTTCTTCCACAGATCCCAGGAGGAGAATAAAAACAAACACAGATAAATAAACATCACATTATCTCACACACACAGACACACACAGACACACACACACAGCAACATGAGTGAAGATCAACCAGCAGAGACCGTGGAGACGACCCCTGCTGAGGTCATCGCCATCCCCAACGGGAAAGGCCACGAGCCCGGCGAGGAGATCACCGCGTCGGCCAAAACGCCTCCAGCAGACGATGGAGACAAGTGAGTCGCTCTGACGGCGCCGTGGTCGTCTCATCACGCTCGTGTAACGGCTCGTTGGCGTTGTTTTCATTCAGAGGTTAAAATGATGCAACTGCTGCTGCTTTTGGCTCGTTTGTGTTCACATGGCAACCGACCCAAGCATCCAACGTTGTAGACAAATGCCAACTGTTCTCTCATTGGTCAGAAATCTCACCCTGAAGAAGGAGGAACAAAAACCAGTAGCTCTTTAATTTACAGGCTGTTAAAGGGATAGTACCATGTTTTTAAAGTGTGGTTGTATGATCTACAAATATCCCCTAAGTACTTTAACTGCAGTAGAAGACTCTCTGCACTCCTCCCGTTAGCAACGCCAGCCCATAATAGCCCTGCCCAGAGATTTACAACATAGGCTACATTGTTATGAATGGACCCAAAGAAACGGCCTATTTTCACGGCCTAAAAGAGGTTTTACCTGAAAATAAATACACAGTTCCACAGTTGTTGGCTAGAATATAATGTTTTCCAGTCCTTCAAAGTGCAGGAAAAACACAGTTTTTATTTGGAACTAACCAACTCATGTATCCCTCCGCCCACGGTTAGCGCCTCACGTATCCCTCCGCCCAGGGTTAGAGCCTCATGTATCCCTCCGCCCACGGTTAGCGCCTCACGTATCCCTCCGCCCAGGGTTAGCGCCTCACGTATCCCTCCGCCCAGGGTTAGCGCCTCACGTATCCCTCCGCCCAGGGTCAGCGCCTCACGTATCCCTCCGCCCAGGGTTAGCGCCTCACGTATCCCTCCGCCCAGGGTTAGCGCCTCACGTATCCCTCCGCCCAGGGTCAGCGCCTCACGTATCCCTCCGCCCAGGGTTAGCGCCTCCCCTCCGCCCAGGGTCAGCGCCTCACGTATCCCTCCGCCCAGGGTCAGCGCCTCACGTATCCCTCCGCCCAGGGTTAGCGCCTCACGTATCCCTCCGCCCACGGTTAGCGCCTCACGTATCCCTCCGCCCAGGGTCAGCGCCTCACGTATCCCTCCGCCCAGGGTCAGCGCCTCACGTATCCCTCCGCCCAGGGTCAGCGCCTCACGTATCCCTCCGCCCAGGGTCAGCGCCTCACGTATCCCTCCGCCCAGGGTCAGCGCCTCACGTATCCCTCCGTCCAGGGTCAGCGCCTCACGTATCGCTCCGCCCAGGGTTAGCGCCTCACGTATCCCTCCGCCCAGGGTCAGCGCCTCACGTATCCCTCCGCCCAGGGTTAGCGCCTCACGTATCCCTCCGCCCAGGGTTAGCGCCTCACGTATCCCTCCGCCCCCAGGGTTAGCGCCTCACGTATCCCTCCGCCCAGGGTTAGCGCCTCCCGTATCCCTCCGCCCAGGGTTAGCGCCCGCTGATCAGCAGTTGGTTAGCTCCAAATAAAAACTGTGTTTTTCCTGCACTTTGAAGGACTGGAAAAATTATATTATAGCAACAATGGAACTGTGTATTTATTTCCAGGTAAAACCCTCCCAAAACCCGGAAAGAAGGAAGCATGTGACATCAGCAGTGCGTCACGTGTTGTGTAGTCATTACAAACCGTTCCAGAGCTCGAATGGAAAGGAAGTAAATAGAAATAATTCACCAGAGCCTGTTATTCAACAGCCCTTATTATATATAGTATTGACTGATGTTGCATAACCACACATTTACATATAAATCACAAATTAAAATGACAAATAGAAAATGAGAACAAAGCAGATGAATGAATGCAACAGTGACGGTTCGTGGTGTTGATGATGTCGTTGCGTGTCTGAGCTTCAAGCATCAGTGAATCTGAACGAGAGGCTTCGATGGTCACGACACATCAGAGAGACAGGAGCGATGATGTCATCACACTGACTCTGATTGTCCTGTAATCACTGTGTGGTCTGTAATAGATGGTTTCATTAACGGCTCCGTGCAGGAACCAGAGGCTCGGAGGTAAAAACTCCTTCACTCTGTTATGAGCTTCGTTATGTGACGACTCAGGCTGTTGTTGTTGTGTTTCTGCTCTGTGCTCTCATTGGCTGACGGACGGACTGTAGGGAAACTGTTCCTAACAGCGCTCCCAGCGACGCCAGGTACGTATACGCATAAAACAAGTGCAGCGTTCCCCGTCACCCTCAGATGACCCTTCAAGTTTTTTTAATTCCTGTCTATATTCTGAAGGTTTTTACAGAGATTGTTGATATATCATTCATACAACATTTTATTCCAAAAAAAAGAAAAAAAAAGAAAAAGAAAAAAGTGAAATTAGACTTTTTCGGGCTGGTGACAGTATTTTCTCATTTACAGAGTGATAAACAGAGATATACACAATCCTCCTCTGTAAAACACAATAAAACATGAATTTTGAAAGTGGCTTTATCCATTGTTCAGATTTCTGTTCTGGAAATCTATGCAAATGAGCGCATATTTCATCAGATATTGTCTCATTTACATATTTAAACATAACATTTGACAAAACTTGTGATAGAAAAAATATTTGTCTTGATGTGAGAGATGAACCTGGGAAGTTTCATGGTGATGTGTGTTGGTTTACGTTCTGACCCCGTTGACCTCCTCAGTCCTCACAGAACGGACGGCGGCTCCAACCTGCCCGGCAGCCAGGAGTTCCTCTCCGGCGTGGACGACAAGAAGACGCCGCGCTTCACAGACGTAAGGTCCAACACTCAGACCTTAGTTAGGTGTGTGTGTGTGTGTGTGTGTGTGTGTGTGTGTGTGTGTGTGTGTGGTTGTGTGTGTGTGATGCGTTCAGGTTCCACCAGATTCAACAGGTGTTCTAATTCCCTCCAGTTTGAAGGGAAAACCTCGTTTGGGATGTCGGTGTTCAACCTGGGCAACGCCATCATGGGCAGCGGGATCCTGGGTCTGGCCTACGCCATGGCCAACACCGGGGTCGTCCTGTTCCTGTGAGTCCTCACACGCACACACACACACACACACACACACACACACACACACACACACACACACACGCACACACTGATGACACAGGTTACGAGGCTCAGATTAATAACACACTAAACCTGTGGAGAGCGAGTGAAACCACGTGGTCGTTTGCTCCGTGGGTTTGATTCCCGGCTGTGATCCAGTGTCTGTGCTGCTGTGTACATGAGGCTCAGTGATTAAAGGGATAGTTCAACATTTAGTCAAATTGTCCCATCACCATAACCCCTATAGCCATAGCAGTAGGTTTTACCTTTAATTGTCAGTGCAAGCTGTTTTTAGAACGGCGGAGCAGAGCCGTGAGCTGCTCAGAGCTACGCTACGGAGGCTCATGGGATTTCTTGGTTTCCCTCATCAAACTCATCAAATACACAATCCAACAACTCCACAACGCTCTGGTGGACAAGTTGTGACCTGCACATTCACCACGCTATGAGATAATAACACAACGTTACCACACAGAGTTGTTGTAGAGGGAAATTCTGATGCTGATGCACGTTTTTCATCAACAGTCTCTGTATTTCCCTCTAAAAACTGAACCTCCTGCTATGACTATAGGGGTTATGGCAATGGGCCAATTTGACTAAATGTTGAACTGTCCCTTTAACCTATAAAGAATGTGATAAGAATAAACAGAAATAGACACATAGTCATGTTGCTTTGCCCCCCCCCTCCTGGTGACGGCTCCTGCTGCTCCACTCCCTGTGTTTTTGTGCGAGTTCATTAAAGGGCACGGTGTTAAGCCCCTCCCCCCCCCCCCCCAGCCAGTGAAGGTCAGTGGACTGAGCGTCCTGGAATTAAAACAACACAGTTTCAGTGGATGAGGATGAAACAGTGTTTCTGTAGAAGGGAACGTTCATGTTTCCAGTCAGACCACGTGGTGTTGTTCCTGTTCCTCAACGTTCCTCAACGTTCCTCAACGTTCCTCAACGTTCCTCAACGTTCCTCCTCCACCCTGTGAACTGGTGTTCCAGGCCGGTCGGTCGGTCATGTCTGGAGGATTTCCCCTCGTGTTAGAAAAAGCTCCTTAATTTGAGCTGAGTTGTGTGACTGTGTGTGTGTTTGTGTGTGTGTTTGTGTGTGTGTGTTCGTGTGTGTGTGTGTGTGCGTGTGTGTTTGTGTGTGTGTGTGTCTCTGACACTTCGACAGACGCTGAAATGAAGCGAAGCGTGAAGCTGATTAATCCACATCACTCTGTCACGTGCAGCAACAGTACGTGATGAAGTGGAGCAGAGTGTGTGTCTGTGTGTGTGTGTGTTTATATGTGTGATAGAAGATGAAAGGCTGTGCGTGTGTGTTTGTGTGTGTTTGTGTGTGTTTGTGTGTGTTTGTGTGTGTGTAAGATCTGCTGTGAAACAATAGGAGCTTCTGGGAAACACTCACACAGGCGGGTCACTGACATATTTGGCGGCGGATTAGACCGCTGGCGCTTTCTCTGTGTTCCACATTGGACTCCAGGCCGGCGACGCCTCCAGACCCGGTCCAGACCAGGTCCAGACTCGGTCCAGGTCCAGACCCGGTCCAGACCCGGTCCAGACCCGGACCAGACCAGGTCCAGACCAGGTCCAGACCCGGACCAGGTCCAGACCCGGTCCAGACCAGGTCCAGACCAGGTCCAGACCAGGTCCAGACCCGGTCCAGACCGCGGGTCTTGTTCCTGAAGGGGAGACGAGACCTAAAAACAACAAGAGAAAAGCAGCCAGGAGCAAACGATGGCCGAGCTGTTACACAATGATTGTGTTGCAGGCGTTGATTCACTACAGACACAAATAGATTTATTCATTTCATGCCAACATAAAAAAACACATCACATACACATTCATTATGTTTAGGCCATTCCTTTGCACCAGTCTTATACATTTTTATTGTTTTAGACATTGTAGGATATGTTTTATTATATATTTCCATCTTATTCTTAGATATTATTCCTCTTTTTATTTTATTTTTCCTTTGTAATTGTATTTAATTTGCACATTTCCTTTTGGAGCAACCTGGCGTAAGAGTTTCCTTCAGGATGAATAAAGTTCTATCTAATGTAATATAATGTAATATAATATAATAAAAAACAAAAGGTGCAGTAAAGTCCAAAAACAAACAGTAGAAAGCTGTAATTATTTAATGCGAGCTTCATCACAGATTGATTGATTCTTTATTGAAATTCCAGCATCCAGTAGCAGCACATGACACACAATTAGAAATATAAAAACATCAAAAAGCAACATAACACAGATTTGATCTAAAACGAAATAATCAACAATGTAATAAAGTTACAGACGACACATTCCCTTTGTTTCATATTTGTTTCCCTTTTTCACTCTGAAACTGTAGAAAACTACAACAATCCACTGATATTGATGAAAATATTGAAAAAGAGTGTTTTGTGTTTCATGAAGACATTAATCATACATATTATTATATAGAAGATACTAAAAATAGAATAAATAGAAGAGAAAATGGGAGAAGAATCTGTATAAATATCTGCAGCAGTTCTCCTGAGTGCAGCAGGGATTTCCAGAACAATGGGTGTGTTTATGGTCTGTCCTTCATCCAGCATCCAGTCGTGTGACGTGTGCGCTCACAGTTTTTGCTGATTGTGTACATACTTTAGCTCATTGTGTCAAAACTCTACACACAAGCAAGATAAGACACACAACAGCTCACAGCTTCGCCGAGTCAAGTGTCTAATGTAGGAAACAGTGTGTGTGTGTTAATGGTACGTAACTGCAAACGCAAACAAAGTGCAAAGCAGAAAATGTGTTTAAAGGAATAGTTCACCAAAACATGAAATTCAGTGCATCTGGAGACCCGGGAGGCCGGTTCCTAGTCCAACCACAACTTTATATGAGAGGAATAGGGCCATAAAACTACAGAACAACCCTTTAATATTCCTCCACACTGCTCGTCCACTGCAGTCCAAGTGTCCTGAAGGGACGCAACGCACGCGGACGTGACCAGACTTCCCTCAATGACTGTCTCCCTTCAGGACACTTGGACTGCAGTGGACGAGCAGTGTGGAGGAATATTAAAGGGTTGTTCTGTAGTTTTATGGCCCTATTCCTCTCATATAAAGTTTAGGTTGGACTAGGAACCGGCCTCCCGGGTCCAGATGACCTTAGAGGAATAAAACACTGCTGCAGAGTATTCATCAGCATGGTTTTTTGGTGAACTATTCCTTTAAGGTCTGGTCACAACATGTTTCAGGTGTTGTTACAGGAAGTGGAGGTCCAAGGATTTGCTTTTTGGATGTAAGGAGTTGGTAAAACCTGTGTTCAGTGTTATTGATTTATTATATCAGCTCATGTCAAACAGACAGAGCTTCAGCAGCTTGTGGCTCTGGGAGGAGGGAGGGGGTGTTGGGGGGGGGGGGGGGGGCGGTCTAGGGGGGGGCAGAGTGTGCCAGTGTGTCTGAGTGTCAGCAGCTCCCAGTCCTCCGCAGGTCAGCGCTGCTTTCTGCTGCTTTCTGCTCCACCACGGCCAGAAGGACTGAAACACAGGCTCCAGTCGACGCCAAGAGCTGAAAGAGAGAGAGTGTGTGTGTGTGTGTGTGTGTGTGTGTGTGTGTGTGTGTGTGTGTGGGAGAGAGAGCGAAAGTTAATGTGGCCAACAGTAACAACAAAAGAGAGAGAACAGAAATAGTTGGAGGAGGTGAACTGGGTCACAGAGAGTCATTCACAGAACTGCTGCTCCTGAGAAACATGAATAAACTAGATTAGAATATAAATATAAATAAAGTTCTAACAACAACATGATGCAGTCGCTCCGTCGCTGCTTCAGCCACATGTGGATGTGTATTAATCCAGCTTTTGATAGGTAGTCTATTATAGTTTTTGATCAATCACTGATCAATGACCATGACCATATTTGGAGAAGTGTTAACCTCTGAGTCTCAGGCCAGAGCTCGTTAACATGTTTATAAACAATCCACCTGTGACATCATCATGTTTATAAACAATCCACCTGGAGTGGGAGAATGTTTATAAAAATCCACCTGAAACTTTTAACATGTTTATAAACAATCCACCTCACGCTAACAGTTTATAAACAATCCACATGATTTTTTAACTTTTAGATAAACTTGTTCTGTTTATAAACAATGTGCTCAAAATGTTTAGAAACAATCCAAAATTTGAATTTTATAAACAATCTACCTGGAGCTGGTTAACATGTTTATAAACAATCCTCATTGACTGCAATGCAAATTTTATAAACAATCCAGAATGGACTGATTAACATGTTTATAAACAATCCACCTGGAAATTAATTAACATGTTTATAAACAAATCACAGAAGATGGTTCAGGAATGTTTGTGATGCAATCCACCTGGGGTGTGTTTTTTTATAAACAATCCAGGAGCTAACTGTTTTAAACAATCACCTGGCTAAGTTAAGATGTTTATAAACAATCAGTGCAGAGGCAGAAAATCACTCTTTTTCTCCACCTTTTGTCTGCAATCAGCCTGGAGCTGGTTAATATGTTTATAAACAATCCACCTGGAGCTGAGTCTCAAACAATCAGAGCTCGTTAACATGTTTATAAACAATCCACCTGGAGCTCGTTAACATGTTTATAAACAATCCACCTGGAGCTCGTTAACATTGACAGGTGACTGACTGTGGTTACAGCTGCTCTATATCAGAGCTCAGTGACAGATGATCAGCTCTGTGTTCTTGAGTGGATCGTGGGTTTGATTCCCATGTTGACAGAGGTGTTATGCCCGGCAGTAGCCCTCCGTGGTCCAATCATTTTCTAGTTGTATTTCTAATTTAGGTATAAATTCATGTTATATTCAATATATACACCATATTCTTTAAAGAGGCGTTAGTTCTGTAGAGCAGGAGGCGGGTCAGGAAGTCCAGAGGTTCATAATCCAGTATTGTCCTTTCATCTTTAAACCCAGAGCTGAGGAGGAATATTTTTACTGGCACAACATGTCACGACATTACACAGTTTTTTTTTCCTGATACGTATCAGTTACAGTGGAAAAACCCAGAAGGAGGGAAACCAGGTCGACTTCAAGCTCCTTCTACGGAACCTTCTGTATTTTTAAATAAGACGTGACTCCAGGAGCAGAAACAGCAGCTCCCGTCTCCTTTCTAATAAACACGTCTTCAAAGTGGATAATTAGACCTAATGAATAATCTCAGATAATGATTATTCCAGTGAGAACAGCAGTAGAAAGAGACGGAGAGGCAGATTACTGCTGCTGGAACAATGAAGATCCAGCTGAGATTAAACAGGACGAGGAGCTGATCACTGACAGATTAAAGGCTGAGAGGATCTGCACACAACAGCTGGGGCAGGGGGGGGGGGGGGGGCAGGGGGGCACATGGAGGGGCAGGGGGGGCAGTTTGTGGCTCAGCTGGAGCACCAGTCCAGCCTGAAGGAGGAACCACAGGGATGATCGTGGTCTCTGCTGCAGCATCGAACAGGCGATCGTCGCTGCTGCAGCTGCACAAACAGCCCAGTGCGTTGGTGAAGTCTGACACTAACACATGTTGTTGTTGTTGTGTTGTTGTTGTGTTGTTGTTGTCGTTTCAGGACGCTGCTCACTGTGGTGGCCGTGCTCTCGTCATATTCCATCCATTTACTGCTGAAGTCGTCAGGGATCGTAGGTACGTCAGCCTCGTCTTCATCACCCTCATCATCTTCACCTGCTCATAAACAACTTAGGTTTAGTTTAGTTTGTACGGAGCGCATTCACTTGATTCACATTCACTAGAAGAAAAAAAAACAATTTTCACTTCGGTTTTTCTACCACAATAACATAATAACAACAGGACGTCAGGGAACACAGTGACAATAATAAACATTAGTGGGTTTTTCCTTTAAAAAATCTACATCACCTTGCAAATCATGCAATTGAATTAATTTTTGGAAGGTGGCTTTTATTTTGAAATCAGTCCTTACGTGCTCTGTACATGTTGCACAAAGCCAGGCAGGGAGAGCTCCACTGCATTCTGTGAAGTGGAGCATACAGTAAACATATCATGGATCTAATAGATTTAGATTATGGATCGATTCGGCCCCGGTTTGAATCCTGCATCGGGCGGCCCTTTCCTGCACCTCATTCCCGCTCTCTCTGCCTCCCATTTCCTGTCTCTCAACTCTACTGTCTAATAAAGGCATGAAAAGCCAAAAAACTGACGAATTCCGCGCTACTCAAGCTAACACTTCCTGTTACTTTCACAAAATAAAACACCCGTTGTCCTTTACAAACAGAAAACCATGACGATAGAATCTGTGCTTTTACTTTGAAACAGGAAGCTAACCTAGCCTCGATGTAGCTTGAACCAAAATAAACTGTCTTAGCTTGAACCCTCCGTTTTGACCGATCTCGTCCCGTTAGCGGCATTTGACTGCGATTATATTATATTATATTATATTACAGTTTTTCTCAATCGCTTTGGTGCTATTCTCCGATCAGAATGAAGGTTCTCATAACTATTAGTTCAACCTCCACAACATGTCGTCATTTGTGCACATCATCGTAGCAGTTTCTCCTTCCTCTGAACAAATTGCAAATGCTTCTGGACATGTATCAGTTACTTTCATACAATTCTCTGCTGTTTTATAACATTATCATTTGCTTATGTCATATCAGTCAAAATGAACTCTACTTTTCAACACTGAATAGTCTTTCCCTAAAAAACTAATAGTCCTCATTTCATTGCTTCAGTCATCACATACAAAATTGTTGAACTAGTTTTCAAAATCTGTCAAACTCATTGTAAATGTTGGGAGAAGACTGTATTCAAACAGAACAGGTGTGTATAGTGTTGGACAGTAATTCAGCACTAAACAATCTGCACTGCTCATTGTGTCAGGCTTTACTGTCAGATACAGTGGAACAATCATTTTTTTACATTTACTGTACATTTAGACTTTCGGCTTCACTAGAGACCAGATTTACATAAAGTTACTCAAAGAGTCTTTCTTATGTCTGTTGTAGATTAGTAGTGTACTGTAGTGTATTTTTCTATTGCACAACGCTGTGAACAAATCAGAATTGCAATGAGCATATGCAGTAAAAATGTGAAACATACATATTCAGTATTAGTTACTCCACTACAGTAGGCTAATGTGTAACTTTACTGTGGCTGTAGTGTGTAGTGCTATCTTGAACATTTTCAGGTATCATCACTTTTTGCATTGAAAAACACAGAGAATAAAGTGTTATAATGAAAACATGACAAAGCCATTTGACTCATGCTCATAAACGATGATGTCAGGACTTCTCATTTTGACGACACTGACAGTTTCACTGACACAAGTACTTGCTTTTGAGAGATGGACGATCCATTTTGAGCAAGTGACGCACTTTTGCACGTTGTCCACTAGGTTTTGCAGTTTGTAACAATTGTTTTGAGAAATGCACTAACTGTTGTGCAAATGTTAAGAGTGAGGTGAGAATAGCACCAAAGAGATTGAGAAAAACTGTATATTATATCGTATCGTATCGTATCGTATCGTATCGTATCATATTATATTATATTATATTATATTATATTATATTATATTATATTATATTATATTATATTATATTATATTATATTATATTATATTACATCATTCCCCTGCCCACCAGGGATCCGAGCCTACGAGCAGCTCGGCTACAGAGCCTTCGGGACTCCGGGGAAGATGGCGGCCGGTATCGCCATCACACTACAGAACATTGGAGGTGAGGTTACACACCAACGTCTGTCTACACACACACACACACACACACACACACACACACACACTGTGTCAGTAACAGCACCTTTGTGTGTGTGTGTGTGTGTGTCCTCCGTCCACAGCCATGTCCAGCTACTTGTACATCGTGAAGTATGAGTTTCCTCTGGTGATCCAGGCCTTTCTGAAGGTGGACAATCCTGCAGGGTGAGTGTCCATCACACACACACACACACACTGACACACACACACACACACAGACACACACACACACACACACACACACACACACACACAGACACACACACACACACACACAGACACACACACACACACACACACACAGAGCTCTCTGCTGCTCCGTCTCCGTCTGCATCACATCAGTCGACAGCGAGTGAACGCTGTAAATAAATCTGCTCCAGTGACTCTTCGTCCTCTGAAGATTAAAACTTAATCTACTCATGTTGAAAACAACAAACACCAGCAGGAAAAGATCCTGTCGGTTCCGTGTGAGGCCGAGCCGGACCGGACCAGCGGGTCCAGAGACCAGCAGCTGGTCTGGGGGGGGGGGGGGGGGGGGGGGGGGGGAGGAGGAGGAGGAGGAGGAGGACCACAGGAGGTCAGTGCTGCAGGTGGACAAACAAACAACATGATGGACCTTTGACCTTCAACCCTCGGCCCAGTTTCTGTCAGAGAGAAGAGGAGGAAGAGGAGGAAGAGGAGGAGGAAGAGGAAGGTGAAGGAGGAGGAAAAAAAGAGGAAGAGGAGGGAAAAGAAGAGGAGGGGGAGGAAAAAAAGAAGAAGAGGAGGAGGAGGAAGAGGAAGGTGAAGATGAGGAGGGGGAGGAGGAAGAAGAGGAAGGTGAAGGAGGAGGAGAAAAAGAGGAAGAGGAGGGAAAAGAAGAAGAGGAGGAGGCGCACACATGCTGATTGTGTCTCTGGATGTGTGTTTCCTTTAAAGGGTTAGTTCAACATTTAGTCAAACTGTCCCATCACCATAACCCCTATAGTCATAGCAGTAGGTTCGTTACCTTTAATTGTCGGTGCAAGCTGTTTTTAGAACGGCGGAGCAGAGCCGTGAGCTGCTCAGAGCTACGCTACGGAGGCTCATGGGATTTCTTGGTTTCCCTCATCAACCTCATCAAATACACAATCCAACAACTCCACAACGCTCTGGTGGACAAGTTGTGACCTGCACATTCACCACGCTATGAGATAATAACACAACGTTACCACACAGAGTTGTTTTAGAGGGAAATACAGAGACTGGTGATGAACAACTGTCCTGAAGGCAACGTGCATCAGTCCCTCTAAAACAACTCTGTTTTCTTATCTTTTTTTTTTCTTATCACAGTTGTTGTGATTATTGGTGATTGTGCACCTGTGTGTGTGTGTTTGTGCTTTGGCAAAATATTGCAGCGTAGTGTGTGTGAGTGTATGTGTGTGTATCAGTGAGAGATTAGGTCCAGATGGCTGGAGGACGACAACAGGAGGGATGAGCCGCCTCTTTTTAGCGATGTGTGAACACAGTGTGTGTGTGTGTGTGTGTGTGTGTAGCAGATGTTGTGTCTCTCACCTGATGAAATCAATCAGCTGACTCTGGTAGAAAACACTAAAAATAGCTCAGGTTAGTTTCCTGGTATCATGTGCTGTGTGAGTGTTGTGTCACCGTGGTCACATGACGTCGCCTCCTCTGCTCCGGAGAACTGGAAATATTATAAAGTAACACTTTACATGAAGGTACACAACAGTAGTTACTGGTAACTGATGGACATGTGTGTACCTGAAGTAAAGTCAGACATCAAAATGAGTCAATACTGAGTTCCTCAGTGAGTACATTTACTCAGCATTGGTCCTTTATTAGTTCTTCATTAGTTCCTCAGTCAGTACTTTAGTGTATTATGTACAGTTTGTGTGTAACAATAATAACAATAAAGCAGGTGTTTGTGTCTCTATCAGTTCAGTCTGGTCTGTGATCGATACCTGACACGCTGGTCGATCAGCACAACGGAGACTGAGTGCAGTGTTTAACCACTAATATACAATCAATACATCTGATTGTGTGTGTGTGTGTGTGTGTGTGTCTCTCTGTGTGCAGTGAGTGGTACCTGAATGGAAACTACCTGGTCATCATCGTGTCCATAGGAATCATTTTACCTCTGGCTCTGATGAAGCAGCTCGGTGAGTCGGCCTTTATATTATAATATATTAGATTATATGCACAATGTGTTGTATATTATAGTGTGTTGTTGTTGTTGTTGACTTTGTGTTAAGGTTAAAAACAAGGAAATAATGTTCTGTAACAGAAGGACAAACTGACAGGAGCAGTAAACCTTCTTCCTCTTCTTCTTCTTCTTCTTCTTCTTCTTCTTCTTCTTCTTCTTCTTCTTCTTCTTCTGTTCTCCTGGTCTTGTCGTTACGGTTGATGCTCCTGCTCGTTTCATTTGATCCAAACACACAAACACACGGTGTCAGAGTGTCTGAGTGTGTCTGAATGAGCAGCAGAGACATTAGAGGACAGACAGGAGGACGTGTTCTGCTGCTTCTGTGTGATGGAGCTGATGGAGCTGTGTGTGTCTGTGTGTGTGTCTCTGTGTGTGTTGGTCTCTCTGCTACCTGGGCACACCGGCTTCTCCCTCAGCTGCATGGTGGTCTCCAGTAGTAGTGTGTGTGTGTGTGTGTGTGTGTGTGTGTCTGTGTGTGTCTCTCTGTGTGTGTGTTTCAGGATACCTGGGCTACACCAGCGGCTTCTCCCTCAGCTGCATGGTCTTCTTCCTGGTCTCAGTAAGTCTCTCTCTCCTCCACAGACACATGAGCAGCTTCTCCGTTCTCTCCTCTTCTGGCAGGAACGTTCAGCTGCTCTGGGATCAGTTGCTCTGTGATCAGCTGCTCTGGGATCAGCTGCTCTGTGATCAGCTGCTCTAGGATCAGCTTCTCTAGGATCAGCTGCTCTGTGATCAGCTGCTCTGTGATCAGCTGCTCTAGGATCAGCTGCTCTGTGATCAGCTGCTCTGGGATCAGCTGCTCTGGGATCAGCTGCTCTGGGATCAGCTGCTCTAGGATCAGCTGCTCTAGGATCAGCTGCTCTGTGATCAGCTGCTCTAGGATCAGCTGCTCTGGGATCAGCTGCTCTGTGATCAGCTGCTCTAGGATCAGCTGCTCTAGGATCAGCTGCTCTGTGATCAGCTGCTCTGGGATCAGCTGCTCTGTGATCAGCTGCTCTGGGATCAGCTGCTCTGGGATCAGCTGCTCTGTGATCAGCTGCTCTGGGATCAGCTGCTCTGGGATCAGCTGCTCTGTGATCAGCTGCTCTGGGATCAGCTGCTCTGGGATCAGCTGCTCTGGGATCAGCTGCTCTGTGATCAGCTGCTCTGGGATCAGCTGCTCTGTGATCAGCTGCTCTGGGATCAGCTCTTCCCACCACCTCTTTAGTATTCCCTCTCTCTCTCTCTCTGTTGGCTCCGTCTCTCTCTGACCTAGATTTGTGTGTGAGCTGTAATCCAGGCTCTGCTCTGCCTGCAGGCCGTGGCGCCGTGGCGCTCTGCTACGGTGGCCCGCAGGTGCAAATCACAAAACATAACAGCAAATTATATCTGCTGCAAAACAATGGTCGGGGCCGGGCAATTGGGGGTGGGATATTCATCATCTTGTGATGTAATAAGCCAGGTGAAATTAAAACGGCTTGTTAAGAGACACATTTTCTCCTGGTGGGACGCTGCCCGGCCCAACGCAACGTTTTGCCCCTCCGGGCCACCGTACGCCCCCCCCCCCTCTCTGTGTCTCTGCGTGACGTCTCTGTCCGTCTCCTCCGTCCAGGTCATCTATAAGAAGTTCAACCTGCCGTGTCCGTTCGTGGACTTCGTGGCCAACGCGACGTCTCCCGCCGCCGTTCCCGTCAACGTCAGCGCCGTGGCTCCGGGCGAGGTCGACCCCGCCTGCATTCCTAAGATGGCCAACCTCAACTCCCAGGTGAGCTCGCCACCC
>CM064896.1:866322-876322 GCA_030347415.2 Decapterus maruadsi
GACGACGTCCCATCGTGTCCAACCAGAGAGCAGAGTTCAGGACGTCTCTGTGCCCCCCCCCCTCCCCCCTCACCCCCTCCCCCACCCCTTCCTCCCTCTGGTCACATGACACATGACATCATCATACTGTACTTCCTGCCAAACAGCGACTGCACATCCAGCATCCAGGCCAGTGGAGTGACCTCACTGAGCCCAGGTGTATGAAGACGAAGATGAAGACGAAGATGGAGATGAAGACGAAGATGAAGATGGAGGCTGTGCCTTGTGGACGGAGATGAAGAGCAACACTTGTCTTTATACACCTGTCCTCACTCACCTGTCCTCACTCACCTGTCCTCACTCACCTGTCCTCACTCACCTGTCCTCAGACTGAGGCTCCATTCTTAGCGACAGATCGTCTTTATTATTGTTCCCTCAGGTTCCAGACCAGTCCCCGTCCCAAATCTACTTGCAGAGCAAATATTCACATTTCCTTCTCATTAATTAAAGGGACATTGCGTAGAATTCCTCCCTCTAGCATTGTGGTTGTATATGTTTCATGCTGCATTCAGGTGAAACTGGGCAGACGGCAGACGGACAACAGCCGCTGCAGGTAACGCCATAAACAACCTCTATGTAAACAAGTGTAAACAAGCCTCTGTGTAAACAAGTGTAAACAAGCCTCTGTGTAAACAAGTGTAAACAAGCCTCTATGTAAACAAGTGTTCCGTCAGCACGAGGCAAAACAATACACATGACAATATGTTGTCTGCACCTGAATGCAGCATCAGTGTAACGCTCCATTCCTCCTCACTGCGTTACCGCGGTGACTTATGAATAGATAACAGGGAAAAGTTACGCAATGTCCCTTTAACGACCTTCACACACATCGGTCTGACACCTGTGACGATAAAGACAGAGTCCGACGTCCCCATGTGGTGGCAGTTGTCTGGAGCCCTGTTTATTATTATAATGACTATTATTGGTATCGTGATTAAAGGGATAGTTCAACATTTTGGCATATTCTCCTATCGCCGTAATCCCTATAATCCCTATAGTCCTAGCAGTAGGTTCTTATTCTGGAGCATTTATTACTAAATAGTTTGAAATCCTCTTCACACTGCGATTGCAACCAATTCATTAAATGTTTTAAAGTTTTTTTTTTTCTCAAATTCCAGTTTTTCCATTTGAAGTATTGGGAATACTGTTTATTTTTACCTTTTGGTCTCATTTTACTACAAAAAGAGTGTTTTTAATGTCACTGACATGGCTTTTGGACGATAGCTGGTCATTACATGTATTTTTACGCTTCCAGTCAACAAGGACTGTTTGCAGAATTTGCAGTTTACCTTCCACCCGAAAACAGCATTTCGGTCAAATGATGTCACATTCTGTGTTATTTGGCCATTTCTGCAATTCCATAATTGTGGAACTCGTAGGACCTTTTATGACTATAGGGATCAGAGCTGCAACAATTAATCCATTAATCGCACAATTCTGGTTTCTTTGTTCCTTTATGACGATAAACTGAGTCTCTGTGGTTTGTGGACAAAACAAGACGTTTGAGGACGTCGTCTTCTGGTTTGACAAACACTGATGATGTTTTTAACACTTTATTGACCAAACAACTGATGCATTAATCATTATAATGAAAACATGAAAACAATGGTTGTTGCAGCTCTGATGGGGATCATGGAGACCGTGGTGTTGAACTATCCTGTTGTTAGAATAAGTGTTAGAGAAGAACAGAAGCACAGTCCAGACCACCTGCAGACTGGACCGGTCCAGACCGCCTGCAGACTGGACCGGACCTGCAAACCGGACCAGTCCAGACCACCTGCAGACTGGACCGGTCCAGTCCAGACCACCTGCAGACTGGACCGGTCCAGACCACCTGCAGACTGGACCGGTCCAGTCCAGACCTGCAGACTGGACCGGTCCTGCAGACTGGACCGGTCCAGACCACCTGCAGACTGGACCGGTCCAGACCAGACCTGCAGACTGGACCGGTCCAGACCACCTGCAGACTGGACCGGTCCAGACCAGACCTGCAGACTGGACCGGTCCTGCAGACTGGACCGGTCCAGACCGCCTGCAGACTGGATTGGTCCTGCAGACTGGACCGGTCCAGACCACCTGCAGACTGGACCAGTCCAGTCCAGACCAGACCTGCAGACTGGACCGGTCCTGCAGACTGGACCGGTCCAGACCGCCTGCAGACTGGATTGGTCCTGCAGACTGGACCGGTCCAGACCACCTGCAGACTGGACTGGTCCAGACCACCTGCAGACTGGACCAGACCTGCAGACTGGACTGGTCCAGACCACCTGCAGACTGGACCGGTCCGGACCACCCGCAGACTGGACCGGTCCAACATGGTGTTCCTCCGCTCTGGGGTCCAGATGGATCCAGATGTTTGTTTTTACTGAGCGACCCCCCCATGATGAAACCCTCAGAGTGGCTGTTAGAACCTCCTCCTCCTCTTCCTCCTCCTCCTCCTCCTCCTCTTCCTCCTCCTCCTCCTCCTCCTCCTCCTCTTCCTCGCCGCCCACCTGGAGGGAGGTCTGACGTAGTCTCAGAACCAAAACAGCAACAACAGGGTCTGTGTGTAAATATGGAGGTGATGTCATCGTGTTAGCGTTAGCAATAGCACTTTCCTTTGGAACAAGCACAACTGGTTCTTCTAGCTGCTGCACAGCCAGGTTATCGATTACATCATCATCATCATCATCATCATTATTATTATTATATAATAATAGATCAAAGAGATTCTCACATGTAACGACTAAAAACTGATCGATTAATGTAGATGATCAATAAATTAGAGATGTGTCGGTGGTAGACGTGGACGTTTCCTCCTACAACCTTTACTTGAACTGAGTCCTTCATCCTCCTCCTGCTCCTCCTCTTCCTCCTCTTCCTCTCCTATTCCTCCTCTAGCTCCTCCTCTTCCTCCTCTTCCTCTCCTCTCCCCCTCCTCCTGCTCCTCCTCTTCCTCCTCTTCCTCCTCTTCCCCCCCCCCCCCTCTGTAGCTGCTCGTTCTCCTGGAGGTTGTTAGTTTTTTTTAAGTGTTTTTTCTTCTCCGTGTGGTCGTCTCCGTGGTAACAGAAGACGTGCTCCGTGGCTCCTCGGTGTTTGATCGTAGCTCTGAGCCTCTCGTGTCGTTGAACCTTAAACCGATCAGAAGTATCAATCAATACTCGTCTCCTGCCATTGATAATAATTATATAATTAACTGTTGTTTTAAACTTCATGTCTATTGTTTATTCAAGTGTTTCAGTTGAATCTGATCCAGTGATGAAATGTAAGATGCAAAACCTCTCGATGATTGTTTGTTTTTTTAATGTTTTTTTTTGTTTTTTTTTATTATAATGACACCTGTCTGTTCTAGTCAGTGGTGTTTCTTCTTCATCATCATCATCATCATCATCGTCAGTGATAGAGTTGTTGAACTAACTGGGAGCTGCTGTTCTCTTCTAACAGCAGACACAGTGAGAAGCTGTAGCTGAGTGTTTGTCCTCTCAGTGCGTCACACAACAAACCTCTTCATGTTGATTAATGGGTCGCTTTGATCCAGTTTGATCCAGTTTGATCCAGTTTGATCCGGTGTCGGTGGTAGTTGTCATGAATCTTTATGCAGAAGGAACAAACTGGAGCTGCTCCGCTCTGTGTCTGCTGCTGCTGTCGGTTTAATCCCGTCTCTCTCGTCTCTTAACATCTGGCTGCACAAAAAAGCATCAAGTGAGTTTCACACATGCACACATACATACACACATGCACACAAATACACAAAACCTGCACAATATGCACAAAAACATCAACCTGAGCTCAACATGATGCGTTCACTGTCACAGACTCACTAGACGCCACATTCACACAGCGCTCCGTCTATGCATTCAGCGCTGTTCAGCTCTCGTGCAAACACACACACACACACACACAGCCGAGTGTGTTACGTGTGCACGTTTCCTCTTTGCCATGCAGTGTGGAATAGCAGGGGAATCGAACCCGAATGGGCCCTGTCTACCTCCTGAGCCCTGTGTTAGTGGCTGTGTGAGCATTAAAACCAGTAACGTATTAAATCTACTGACAGCATCAGCCAGCGTTTATAAATACTGTATATAAATGTATACCCTTTATATTCTATATGCATATCTAGTTTGTATAATGTAAATAGAAATTAAAGGTTTAGTCCAATTAAAAATATAAATGTAATCATTTTCAAAGTGCTTTTAAACCTTTTTGTCCTTCGATTGATTCATGTCTATTTTCTTGTATCTCTATATATTTTAATATGTTGCTGGCAGTTATTGTACTGTAAACAATGTTGCAATAAAGATAATGAGGTAACAAAACGTTCGTCTTCCATCCTCTGTCACACACACAAACGCACAATGTTGTTGGAAACATCAGACATTAAACATTTGCAAAAAAAAAAAGGAAATGGTTGCACCAGATTTATCTCTAGCTGCTCGTTTCCATCTGCAGTCTGAACATGAAAAACACAACAGACACACAACACAGTGAACGGTACAAAGAATACAGACACACAATTACCACATTTAAAGGGATAGTTCAACATTTAGTCAAACTGTCCCATCACCATAACCCCTATAGTCACAGCAGTAGGTTCGTTACCTTTAATTGTCGGTGCAAGCTGTTTTTAGAACGGCGGAGCAGAGTCGTGAGCTGCTCAGAGCTACGCTACGGAGGCTCATTATGGGATTTCTTGGTTTCCCTCATCAAACTCATCAAATACACAATCCAACAACTCCACAACGCTCTGGTGGACAAGTTGTGACCTGCACATTCACCACGCTATGAGATAATAACACAACGTTACCACACAGAGTTGTTTTAGAGGGAAATTCATGCTAAACCTCTGATGCACGTTGCCTTCAGGGACAGTTGTTCATCAACAGTCTCTGTATTTAGACTATAGGGGTTATGGCAATGGGTCAATTTGGCAAAATGTTGAACTATCCCTTTAAAATGACTAAGTTAAGTATTTGAAAAAGATGTCAGTGAAAAAAGCAAAACTACGTCATTTACTGATATAAAATACGGTAAAACATTTTAAAGCCCAGGTTCCTGTTACAAAGATCTTAAAATATTCCCTTAGATTTAATTTAATGCATTTAAAGGTAATAAGATACTTTTTTTTAAATAAAGAAAGAAACTTCAGCTTCACGTGCAGGTTTCCTGCTTTTGAGAATGATGCATCTTTTGTCTCTGTTGGACAGCAACGTGTTGATGTTCTCTTGTCCACCGCTGAGCGCAGCAGCCTCAGTCCAGCAGGTGGCGCCGTCGAGCTGTGGACTGAGTCTGCAGCTGCAGCCTGTCAGCTTTCTACTGAGTCTTATTCTAAAGTAGTTATTAATCTTCCAGATTTATATTGGACCTGATTTTAACGTCGTATTTAAATCTTTATGTTCTGCGGTCTCAGTTGTTTCCAGGAACCAGCAGCTGTGGAGATGAAGCCACAGCTGGAGGTTCACATCCAACAAAAATCTCTGTTTCATACTTTGGATCCAAATTAAAATAAATTCAGAACAGAACCTTGTTTTGATGTGACAGTGGTTCAGAGTTTTAGAAAGAATTTTATTTTGTCTGTGAGTATTTCCTCTCAGTATTAACTGCTGTACATTATGACTGACTTCAAACCTGCATATATTTATTACTAACTCTCATAGGGATCCTAAAGTTTCAGATATTAATAGTATCAAGTTAAACCTTTAGAGACATTAATAAAATGATGCACATTCATAGAGTCAGTCTGTTTTTACTTTGACTGTGGTCGGTGGGCTTTATCTCATCTTTCAGTCTTTATTTGTACCCACACAGATGTAATTTATATGTAAAAATGATTTATGAACCATGTTAGAAATAGGAACAGACCTCATATGAATGTATGTGTTACTGTAATGTGTGTCTGTTAATATTATAGAGACATATGTCACATGAATATATTTCCATCCAAACCCTGTAAACATGAGCTGATGTTATAAATAGACATGTGAGCTGAATGAGAAATGAATCAGAGAACTGTGTTGGTTTAATAAACGAACATAAAGATTAAATAGGCTATTGTTGATATGTAGCTATGGCTACAACTTGTTATAAAAAAAACTCATCTTATATGTATTTTAATTCACTAATATCTCCACATGTACATAATGTGACAGTGATTTATCTCCTTATAGAAGATGATAGTCACTATATATAGAGACATTATCTGTGTGTGTTCACTATGTGAGTCTATTTTTAAACCTTATCCAATAATTAACAAATGAAGCCAAAATTAAAATAATTAAACAGTACTATTACAGTTGCAATCAGAGTCATAGAAAGAAATAAAATAATAATAATAAGTGTCTTCGTGAACTGTTTTCGTCTAGTCCTAATTAAATATGATAATAATATATAATACTGTGTTTTCTCACTTGTTGTTTCATAATGCATTAATAATTATTGTCATTAATCATAAACAGTGTGTTTTAAAAGCACCATGTTATTATTTCCTGTCCACGACCTCTTGCCTGGTTTTGACTTCCTACATTTCCCATGAAGCACCGCGGGGTGGGCGGTGTTCTTCCTCGGGGAAGGTGGGCCGAGCTCGCGCTGCTGCTGCTCGGAGGTGACGGTGACGGGGCTGTGTGTGTGTGTGAGTGTGTGAGTGTGTGTCAGTCAGTGTGTTAGTGTTAGTGTGGTTGTTGTTCGGTCGGAGCAGAAGTTGACGGCGGCTCCGGGTGTGGCTTCAAACGGCTTCAAACGGCTTCAAACGTCACAAATCTCAACGTGGAGACGGAGCGCGAGGACCCAGAAGAAGGAATGAGCTCATTAACTAAAGCAACTAATTACTAACTAATCACTAACTAGACAGAAGGAGACGGAGAGGCGGGAGCTCGCGCCAACAGCTGGATACTTTTTGTTTTTGTTTCTTTTCCAAACTTCGCTTCGGCCCAGTTCGCCCCGGTTCGTCCAGGCCGATGTTCGGAGGGAAGACGAACTGAACCTCCGAGAACCAGACAGACACACACACGGACACACACACGGACACAGAAAGTTTGACTTTGACCTGTTTTCTCTTCTTCGGTTTCTGGATTTTAAAAAAAACACACACACACAAGTTGGACGGAACCTCCGGAAACCAGAGCGAAGGAAGGAATAAACGCTTCGGTTCGGTTCGGTTCGGTTGGTGTTAGTTCGCTTCGCCGCGGACGCCGCGCAGACACACAAGAAGCCGAGGAAAGGGGAAGTTGTGTTGCTGCTCTGATTCCGGTGCTCCGAGCGCAGGGCTCCGGTACCGTTAACCCCACTGCTGTGTGTGTGGTGTGGTGGAGTTGTGTAGTTGTTGTTCTCCTCGGTGTTCGCCCAGCCAGCAGCAGACCTGAAGCGCGCGCTGGGAACCATGGGGTGCACGGTGAGTCAGGAAGACAAAGCCGCGGCGGAGCGGAGCAAGATGATCGACAAGAACCTGCGAGAAGACGGAGAGAAGGCGGCGAGGGAGGTGAAGCTGCTGCTGCTGGGTCAGTAACTACACACACACACACACACACACAATACACACTACACACACCCAACACACACACTACACACCAACATCCTTCACCGCTGGTTAAACAGTAGCTACGCTGCAAAAACTCAGTCTCTCCAAGAAGATTTGTCTTATTTCCAGTCAGAACTGATCTCTTTCCACTTTAAATAAGAATCATCACTTTAAAATGAATGATTTCATTTGTTTCAAACTAATTTTCACTTAAAATCAGTAGAAAAATCTGCAGTGAAGCAGGTTTTTTGTGCTTGTAATAAGAAAAAAAAAGAAAAACTTGCTCCTCAACCAGATTTTTCTACTGATTTCAAGTGAAAATCTGCTTGAAAGAAGTAAAAAGTGTCTAAAAACAAACTGCTCTTTATGTATAACTACTGTATGTATATGTATATATATGTAGCCTATCTATATGTATATGTATATATATGTACCTTTATACTTATTGTAAATATAATGAGATCAGTTTGACTAGAAATCAGACAAATATTCTTGGTCAGATTTAGAGACGTTGCAGGAGGAAAACTGTGTGTGTGTGTGTGTGTGTGTGTGTTCAGTGTGTGTGTGTGTGTGTTAACCTGTGTTTCCTGATTCTGACCGAGGTCTCGGCTCCTCTGGTTCTGGTTCTGGTTCTGGTTCTGGTTCTGGTTCTGGTCCTGGTTCTGGTTCTGGTTCTGGTTCTGGTCCTGGTTCTGGTTCTGGTTCTGGTTCTGGTCCTGGTTCTGGTTCTGGTCCTGGAGCTCCGTGTTTCCTCCTCTGCTCTAACGTGGCAGCAGATGAACCAGTGTGTGTGTGTGTGTGTGTGGTTCCCAGTAAACCACACACACATGATTTGTTTGGGATGTTTGTGTGAAGGTTTGGAGCAGAACCGTCAGACTGGTTCTGGTTCTGGTTCTTGTTCCTGTTGGTTCAGACACACACACACACACAGTCTGGTTGATGAGTGGCTGCTGCTGTTTGGACAGACCTGACTGTTCCCAGCACTGACCACAACACACACACAGACACACACACACACACACACACACACACACACACACACACACACACACACACACACACACACACACACACACACACACACAGACACGCACACACACACGGCAGAGCTACTGCTACACTCCTTCCTATTGGAGCGAACAGAGAGTCTCCAGGTCCCTGAACGCCTCACGGCTCCAGTGATGAGTTCAGGTTCAGTCCAGATCCTGGTCTGACAGGATCCAGGACCTGGACGGACCAGAACCACTGGACGTCCTGTGGTGCAGCTGGTGGTGCGTTCAGGGCCGCGCGGTGACACAGAGCAGAAGGTTCTGGCGGGACCGGGTCGGGTCGGGGAGGGGGGGGTGAGGGGGGGCGCTGGGTCTTTGAAGAGCGTCTGGTCCCTCTGGTTCCTGGTCTGGAGCTAATTGCACGGTGATTGTGGCGTGCGCGGCGTGCGCGGCGTGCGCGGCGTGCGCGGCGTGCGCGGCAGATCCCAGGTCAGTAATTACAGCGTGTGAGGGCTGAGCTGAATTACAGGAGAGGACACGACTCGCTGTGACATCACAACCCCTTCACTGTCGCCTGGACAACAGGTCACACAACACAGAACATTTTATTGACCAAAGAACTAATCGATTAATCCTTTAAATAATCGACAGATTCATTGAAAATGAAACTAATCCTGAGTTTCAGCCTCACGTCCTGAAGTGAACCGCTGCTCTCCAGCTGATTCCACCTTATTGACCATCTCCTTAAATCCTGAATCATAACAGAGGCTTTTTAATATTTTCCTGTTCCTCAGGTCGGATCAGAATGAGGAAGAAGGTTCAGGTTTCCTGCTCCGACTCCGGCTCCGAGGGAATTTAAGTCTGGGATGAATCCTGTTGTTTCCAGACTTCAATGATGTTTCATTGATCTCTGTTCTACCTGATTTAGTCAGTTCACTTGTTTCTTATGTTTAATGTGACCATGTGCTGAATGAATGAATGAATGAATAATAATAATAACTAGAAAATTTCCTCTCGGGAAATTTTGAAAGGGCACCGGAGCTACTGCCGTTCTAACCATCTCTGTCAACATGGGAATCAAACCCACGTTCTTAAGGTCAAGACAGAGCTGATCAGACACATGATCATCTTTCTATAAGCACTGATATGGAGGAGCTGTAATCACATGAAGTTACCTGTGTTAGAGTGAGTTAATGATGGGGTTGTGTTTGATGTGTTTGTGTGTCTTTAACTGTAATCACAGGAAGTTACCTGTGTGTGTTAGAGTGTGGGAGAGGAGTGTGTGTGACGCGCGCATTTGTATGTTACCTGTGTGTTTTTAATGTGTGTGTGTGTGTCTATAACTGTAATGACATGAAGCTGGTTCTAGAGTCTGTGTGTGTGACTGAGCTGCATCCTGTATCAGTCTGATTTAGCTGTGTCTGTGTTTACAAACATCTTAACGAGCTCCAGGTGGATTGTTTATGGAGTTAACGACCCTGGC
>CM064896.1:881322-931322 GCA_030347415.2 Decapterus maruadsi
GTATTTCCCTCTAAAACAACTCTGTGTGGTAACGTTGTGTTATTATCTCATAGCGTGGTGAATGTGCAGGTCACAACTTGTCCACCAGAGCGTTGTGGAGTTGTTGGATTGTGAAACCAAGAAATCCCATGAGCCTCCGTAGCGTAGCTCTGAGCAGCTCACGGCTCTGCTCCACCGTTCTAAAAATAGCTTGCACCGACAATTAAAGGTAATGAACCTACTGCTATGACTATAGGGGTTATGGTGATGGGACAATCTGACTAAATGTTGAACTATCCCTTTAAGATTTCCGCTCCGGAGGCTGGTTTCACTTTAAAAAAAATTTTTTTTAAACCGTCAGCATCTAAACAAAAGACACATCCCATAAAATACTGAAGTCTGTGTGTTTTTCTTTTCTCAATGTGGTCCTAATACTCTGTTGTAATAAATATAATATAATGTAATAATGTAACATAATATAATATAATATAATGTAACATAATGTAACATAATATAATGTAACATAATGTAATATAATATAATGTAACATAATATAATATAATATAATATAATGTAATATATTGTAAAGTAGTTCTCTAGGAGCTGTGATTGACACGTCATCAGTGTAGATTATTCTCCTCTTCCTCCTCCTGTGGAGCTGTTTGTTTCTACTGCACTTCTGAAAATACACAATTCACTCCATAAGTTCACAACCCCCCCCCCCCACCCCCCCCCCCCCTAACCCCCCCCCATTCAAAGTTCCTCTCTTTATATTGTTGTGTGTTGAAGTGCCTGTAGGGAGTAGGGGGGGGGGGTTCATTGTCTGAGCATGTCATTAAATACACATACATTAAAAACATTACCCCCCCCCCCCCCCCCCGACCCCCCCTCCTCCCAGTCCATTTCCTTCTTCTTGCCATTATAGGAAATGAGCTCAGTCCACTTCCTCTCCGTCCTCATCAGGTCTTCCTGTCATTTTTCTGCTCCTCTGCTCCCCAGGGTCCTGACCCCCCCCCCACCACCACCACTCTCTGCTCTGAGGCTGCACATCATGTTGCAACCAGCAGCTCCACGTAGTGGAGGAGCATTCTGCCTCTGTTACTATGTTATTATAACAACAACATAATAATAATAATGTTATTATAACAACATAATAATAATAATAATGTTATTATAACAACATAATAATGTTATTATAACAACAACATAATAATAATAATGTTATTATAACAACATAATAATGTTATTATAACAACAACATAATAATAATAATGTTATTATAACAACATAATAATAATAATAATGTTATTATAACAACGTAATAACCTATAAATAATGACAACACAGACCTCTCCATGGGTTTTAGTTGTACATTATTAAGATTTTTATTCAATAAATGATGAACAACATTAATGCATTCTGCCTCCTCTGTCTTCTATGTAACGTTCACACTGCGTGTGTGACATGGTCTGGAGTTGTAGTTATATTGAAACATTAATGCACGTTAAACGGGCGCCGTGTGCAGCACGTAGACGACAGCAGCGGCTGCAGCTGCTGCAGGACTCGCTCTGATACAGACTGGCATCGTCCTGCAGCAGAATTAATATGGGATGGAGGAGGAGCTGAACATGTGAAGGGTCTGAACCTGGTGCAGGAGGGATGATGATGATGATGATGATGATGATGATGTGAGGTGATGTAGTGAAGCTGTCAGTCAGGAGGAAGCTGTCTGGTACCCGACCTGGTCGGAGGAGGAGGAGGAGGTGGTGAGGGTCCAGTTAGGCTGATAGATGGTAGAGCTGGTGTAGATGTCCCACTGGGCGGTGGTGTGTCTGTCCCTGCAGGAGGAGGTGATGAGTGAATGTCAGGAGACTGACCTGAGGTCAGATCTGAACTCTGGTCCTGTTCTCCTCGTCTCCAGTCTCTCTCTGTGAAACCCGTCTGGGGCCGTTGCCTCAGAACCAGGCGAGAGACACAGGCCTTTCCGTCAAAATAAAAGCACCAGGCTAATAAAATACGGTAAAACTCTTTAATTTAAGGAATATAATTAACAAGAAAGTCCCGAGCCGTTAAGTTCACATTTAGCTTTTATTTTAAGTTTTATGTTGGTGAACACTTTTATTTTGGTGATTTCTCTTGTCTAAAGAGCCTGGTGATGCGAGGCTAATGAAACCTGAACTAGATGTTGCAGTCAGTGACCTCACACACACACACACACACACACACACACACACACACACACACACACACACACACACATGAAGCAGGTCAGCAGGAAGCTGTAGGTGAGTGAGGTGAAGCTGCAGCTCCGTGGTCACAAACCATGTCCTCTGCAGACTGGTCACATGACCACGCAGCAGCATGTCATCGGCCTCTTATGTATTGATCAGAGTGTGTAGTTCTATGTGTGTGTGTCTGTGTGTGTGTCTTCTTCCTGCTGATATGTAATAATAATCTGATCCTCTGAGAAACGGATCAATGCAGCAACAGGACGTTCAGCGCTCAGTGTTCTCATGTTTTCACTAAACGGGTTCATGTGGTTGGTTGAATTATGTCACATATCAAACAGATCAGTCGACTCTCTCTCTCTCTCTCAACATGTCTGCTGGTGGTTGGATGGTTGCTAAGTGTGTTGCTGCGTAGGGAGCCGATGATGTCATTTCCTGTTTCAGCAGCCAGCGCTCCATCTGTCACTTCCTCTTTCAGCGGCTGCTTGGAGAAAAGAGAAGTCGCTGCTGCTGCTGCTGCTGCTGCTGCAAGAAATCCCATGAGCCTCTGTAGCTCTGAGCAGCTCACGGCTCTGCTCCGCCGTTCTAAAAACAGCTTGCACTAACCTGGCTACTTTTTGGAGAAAGTAACGAGTAACTATAACTGCTAAGTTTTTAGAAGTGTCGTTGCCCAACGCTGGTGAACAGTGCTGTTGTGTGAACGCAGCCCGGAGCCAGCTGAGACTTTTGGAAAGAATGCTGCAGAGCCATAAATATGTTCCTGCTCTTTTCTCTTTTTTCTTTTTTCCACCCAACGAGAAACAAACTGAGGAAGCAGCAGAAGAGTTGAAATCTGTGAGAGTCTGGACATTAAAGAGGAACTCAGCTCAGCTCCATGTGTCCCTCGTCTCCAGAGTCCTAGTGCTGGTTCAACCAATGACCAGTACCTGGTTCCAGGAGACGCCACACCACCTGGAGACGTCCTGGTCGGAGACATTTGGTCTGTCAGTGTGTCAGACGTGAAGCTGCATGTTGAGACGAGCTGCTGCTTGTGCTGAGTGTCAGACGCTGCAGATAAAACACTTAATGCCACAACACAACACAACATGACACAACACAACACAACAGTCACAGTGTGGCGTGTGAGGTCTCAACATTTCCAGAGAAACTCAATGGGTTGGAGGAGGACGGGTTTCCTTTGAAACACCATGTAGTTTATACAGTATATACCTATGCTTTAATTCTAGTATTCTGGGTTGAGCGTCGTTAAAAACACCTGAGCTTTGATGGAGGAGCAGAAAACGCTGAGTCAGACGACCAGACCTGTTGGCAACCTGTGTGTGTGTGTGTGTGTGTGTGTGTGTGTGTGTGTGTGTGTGTGTGTGTGTGAAACCTCATGTACCTCATCAACGCTGACCGTGGATTCAGATTTCCTTCATAATTGCAGCTCAGAGTCTGGCTAACTCAGGGCTAACTGGAACGAAACTCCCTTTCCAAACGAATCCAGTCACTCTGTTGGTTCCTTCCAAACAACTGGTTTCTATGAAACATGTCACTGATAACATGAAGCTGAGTCACACTCTGTTTTCACTGGATTCAGCAGAATGTCAGAGGGAAACTCCCCGACCAGTCACTCTGTTGGTTCCTTCCAAACAACTGGTTTCTATGAAACATGTCACTGATAACATGAAGGATCATTAGCTGTGGGTAATGAGAGGAAAATTAGCTTTAAATCCCTTTAAAATAACAGAGTGCTGGATATTACACTTCTTCTTCTTCTTCTTCTTCTTCTTCTTCTGCTCTTTCCACTTAAATAACTCAGCGTGCAGCAGCGACTGTGCCAACGGCTCGAGGAGCTCAGAGCCTCCTCGCTGTCGTGGAGCGTGAGGGAGCCGGAGGTTAGGAAAACTAATAAGTGGAGCAGATGATGGTCTCATCCACATTATTAAGAATTCCTTCCCACACACACACACACACACACACACAGGGTTCATGGTGGTTCACTCACACTGATGGTGTAATCACTGTCATTATGAAACATCAGAGGCACACGACGGTTTATAATACTATAATATAGAACATTAAAGACATAGGGAAGTTTATAATACTGTATATAATATAAAAACAGAGAAAAAAGTGGTAAAATGTCAAGTAAAAAAAATGTAAAAAAAAACGTAAAAAAAGTGGTAAAATCCGTCAAAAAATGTTAAAAATAAAAAAAGTTTTTAAAATATCTAGAAAAAGTGCTAAAATTAAATTAAAAAAAAACCTTCTAGAAAAAAGTGGTAAATTTTCTCATTAAAAAATGTAAAAAAAAAAAAAATCTATAAAAAAGTGGTAAAATCTCTCAAATGTTAAAAATAAAAACAAAAAAAAGTTTTTAAAAAATCTAGTAAAAGTGGTTAAATTAAAAAAAAACCTTCTAGAAAAAAGTGGTAAATTTTCTCATAAAAAAAGTTTTAAAAAATCTAGAATAAGTTTAAAAAATGTTTAAAATAAAAACCTTTGGGAAAAAGTGGTAAAATTTTTCATTAAAAAAATCTATAAAAAAAAAAGTGGTAAAATCTCTCATAAAAAAATGTAAAAAAAAAAAGTTTTAAAAAAATCTAGAAAAAGTGGTAAATTAAAAACAACTTCTAGAACAAAGTGGTAACAGCATCGCCACATCCTCAGCACCTGATTGGTTGATGGCTGGTTTTTGTTTACATGACCTCATCTCACAGATTCATCGTCTTCTGTCCTTGTGTCCGTTGCTGCTGCTGCAGGGACTCGAACCTGGATCACGTGCAGTGTCTCAGTCTGTGGTTCCGTCCTCGTGTCCTCGTGTCCTTCACCTTGTCTCCGTCTCATTCACACTGTCTCTCCTGTCTCTACATGTCTGATGTCTTAATGAGCTGCTGCCGGTTTTAAACGTGGTTCTGTTCTAAGGTGACCTGATGTCAGACTCAGACCCCCGCTGATGCCCCGGGGCAACGACTGAACTATAATTACCCCTGTAACTCAGTGCAGAGGTTTGCAGCTTAATGATTGGCTTATATGAGCTTTGTTTTGCTAGAAGCTGCAGCTTTAGCTCCGTATTAGACCGAATGAGCTTTTTATTGCTGTGGATTATAAACAAACATTGTGTCCTGTGTTTGTGCTGCTGAACGACGACATCACAGTCAGTGTGTGGTTACGGCCAATCACAGCAAAGACTCTGAGTTAGAGTTAATAATAGTTATATCAGTGACTGTTTTCATCATCTTTCTATTTTAATATCTCTTCTTCTTCTTTCTTATCTGCGCGTCACCTCACTGTTGTGTATTGATTATCAGCTGATTGATTACGGTTGTTATGACGCTGATACAGTGATAGAGCTGTCTGTGTAATATCCTGCTTTCTTCAATGTCAAACAGAAATAAGAGCTTGAGAATAAACCTGAATTTAAGAGAGAAAAAACAAAAACAGATTTATCAAAATAATTGAAGGACCAATAGATTTGTTTTTCTCTCTTGTCCTCGAGCTCTTATTTCTCTTTGACATTGAAGAGGTTTTGTTTGGATTGATTTTCATACAGTAACTCCTGATTTATGAATGAAGTGTGAACGGCTCCCGTCTCCTGAACTCAGGGAAGCAGCGTTGATTGTTGAGTTATTGGACTGTCGTTGTACATTTACATTAGAATAAAACAACTCAAACACTGCACTTCAGATGTTGTTCTGTTGTGTTGTTCAGTGTGATTATGGCTGTTGGCGAGAAACTGTTGACGTGAATCTGGCAGAAGTTCAAATAAATGAGTAAATGAAAAGACGACAGGAGATGAAGGAATCCTTGGTTCCCAGATCCTCCAACACTCGTCCCATCTGGGATTAAAGTCTGGAGTCAGGGTTAGGAAACCTGTGATATCCCGCGTGGCTGAAGGAACCTGCAGAGAGAAACTTTCAACCTGTCTGCTAGGGGTGTAAGAAAAAATCGATACATTTAAATATCGCGATATTTTTTTGCGATACGGTATCGATATCGATTTTTTTTTTTAACTTTATTTTTTTTTGTGGCTTTTTCATGCCTTTATTTGACAGAACAGTTGAGAGTGAGACAGGAAATGGGAGGCAGAGATGGGGGGAATGACACATGTGTAGCAGCATGCAGGGCCATGTCCGATGTGTGTAGCAGCATGTGTGTAGCAGCATGCATGTGTGTAGCAGCATGTGTGTAGCAGCATGTGTGTAGCAGCATGCATGTGTGTAGCAGCATGGACTGTAGCCTCAACACATGTGGCGGGTGCTCTACCTACTGAGCTAAACACCACCTCTTTTACTTTATTTTTTAATAAAACATGTGCAGAAATGCAAAAACACAAGGGGGGATAAGCACTACTTAGTCTTATTTTTTCTTCCTGGATCCTGGATGTTGAATCTTGAACTTGGCGCCAGTGAAAAGAGGACGGACGGTGAATCAGAGGCTGATGTGTTTTTATTATTATTATAACAACTGATGTTGTTGACGTTGTGTTTGTGTTTGTGGTTGTTGCTTCAGGCTCAGACACACAACTAACAAGTGTCTCTGTCTTCATGGAGAGGAGAGAGGTGAGGGTGAGGGTGAGGGTGAGGGTGAGGGTGAGGTCGGCCTGGTGAAGGTGAGCAGGACGGGGTGGGGTGGGGGGGGGGGGATGTCCAGCAGCAGCAGAGACAGGAGAAAGAGAGAGAGAGGCCATGATGGGTTGGCAGACTGAAAGAAAGTGATGAAGGAGGGGGTGGTGGGGGGCAGATGGGGGGCAGGGCAGAGCAGAGTGCAGCTGAGCCTCTGGCAGCTCCTCAGCACTGAGGGCTTTATTGTGATTTGTAATTATGTGGTTTTTCTGTGGGGCCTCAGTTTAGAGTTTAGCTCCCACACTGAGGCTCCTTTTAGCCGGGGAGGGAGGACGGAGCAGCAGAACAGAGGGGGCCGGGGTGGGGGGGGAGGGTCACTACAACTATTTCTGTTGAGCCCAGAACAGACAGACAGACAGACAGACAGACAGGGCTGCACAGCGTCGACCAGGAGCAGAGCCACAGAACCAGGCAGACCAAGGCAGCGGAAAATACTCCTCCTCCTTCTTCTCCTTCTTCTTCTTCTTCTTCTTCTTCTCCTCCTTCTCCTTCTTCTCCTTCTTCTTCTTCTCCTTCTCCTTCTTCTCCATTTCCTCTTTGGGATCAGTCGGTTCTTTTACACATTAGGGCCTACAGTACATTCGTCTGTAACTGGACGACTGAAGTTCATGTGAACGTTTTAAAGCCCATTTACAAGAATGTCCGGTCATTTCCAGACCACAGAGCTCAGAGTCTCAGCTGCAACAGCTGCATTTTATAAGAAAATACATATAAAGGCTGCACTTGAATATAAGCCTCAGGTTCTCATGTTGTAACGTTAGATGTTTCCACAGACAGACAGACAGTAGGAGCTGTGACAGTCTGTTCTGGTTCCTCTCGTCTCCTCCATGTGCATTTGTTTACAATGAAGCGGTCCCCCGGCCCCCCATGGTTTCTGCTGCTCCGTTTGGTCTGCATCCGTAAGCTTGATGGAAACGTGCAGAAATATGGACAGAATGAATGCAGCGTGCAGGCGAAAGGCCCCGTCCGTACCCATGTGCGTGTTCAACGTTGAGCGTGAATGGACCTGTAGTCAGGACTGAAACTGGACAATGCATGTGTGCACGGCTGAAGCCAGTTGCAGGATTATCATACGGTGTCTGATCTGTACGATAAGTAACGTGCACAGTTTGTACAAACAAGGCGTATCGCCCCCTGGTGTCGAGGAGGAGGACGACGTGTGATTTTCTCCTGTTGCAGATGAACTGGGACAAGAACAGGACTGAGACTGGAGCCTGAACACAGCTGGTGTGTGTGAGGTTTAGAGCAGACAGCTGCAGGTTGGGGCGGGGGGGGGGGGGGCAGTGTGTCTGCAGAGAGACGTTCACAGCTGGATGAGCTGCTGAATGTAAATGAGGTGTTTGGGTCAGAGCGGGAGCAGCGACGACCACAAACAGTCGACTGGGTTGTGAAGCTGTGAACTCATCGACAGCTGTTTGATGAGTGTTGTTAATCTCACCGACACTGGAACCAGAGCAGCGCAGGATGAATGTGAATGTGACTAAAGGTCACAACCACCACTCGTCTTTACGTCACAGAGACAGAATCTCTGGTTTCTCCCCGGCTTTCTGAGCCACAGGAACACACTGCTGTAAATAATGGCGGAATCAACCTTTATTCATGTGTGGATGTGTTGTTACTCCTGTCAGACGCCGAGGCTCAGCTGTGTGAAATCCATCCATGGGGTGGTGGATAACGTTATTTATCATTTATCATGATCAAATGTAACCACTACTTGGACCAAAAATGTTTTCCACTTTTTTCAGAAAATATTTTACGTTGTTTTTGTTTTTTAAACTTTTTTAAAAATATACATTTAACCACTTTTTTGGAGAATTTTTACCAATTTCTTCTAGAATTTTTTAAAAAACTTTTTGAAAATGTTACCACTTTTTGAGAAATTTTTGAGAAAAAAAAAATATATTTACTTTTTTTAAAATAGAAATTTAACCAATTTTTTTTTTTTTTTTTTAAATTTTACCAATTTCTTCTAGAATTTTTTAGAAACTTTTTGAAAGTTTTTCCACTTTTTTCAGAATTTTTTTTTTTTTTAAACTTTTTTTAATAGAAATTTAACCACTTTTTTGGAGAAATTTTACCAATTTCTACTAGAATTTTTAAAAAACTTTTTGAAAATTTTACAATTTTTTTACGAATTCTGACCACTTTTTTTTCCCCCCAAGAATTAAAAAGAAACTTTATTTGAACATTTTTATCACTTTTTCCTAAAAAAGTATTTTTTCCAGAATTTTCTCAACAATATTTCCACATTCATGCCGTATTTGAACATCCTATACATTGACTAATGGTTGGTTTTCAGCCCAGAGACGCTAGGTGGACGACAGAGAGCCTCCACTCTCCCTGGAACTAGTTACAAGACATTGGTTTAACCAGAACTAGGACTCTGAGCTGAGTTCCTCTTTAACGGAGGTGACGGGACGAAGAAGAAGAGAAGGGAAGTCCCAGATTTAGACTCCTGGCTGAACATGAGTGGAACCAGAGAGAGAGAAGGAGGTGATAACAGAGTGTTGAGGCGCTGAGCTGAGTGATGTTCATCTGTCAGTCGGTGGAGGTGAAGAGAGCAGACAGCTGGTCTGGGATCAGTCTCTACCTCCTGTATCCTCTGATAGCTAGATAGCTAGATGCTGTTTTAAGATAATAAATAAATAATGTACTTGTTGAGCAGCTGTTTGTGTGTTTATGTGTGAGCAGAGAAGCACAGCTGTTGTTCAGGTTAAAACTGTGATGGAGGCAGTAAATGATGAGGTGCTGTTGAGCTGTTTGTGTGTCAGGCTGCAGAGCTTCACGTCGTCTCTGCCCATCGATCTCTGTGTCTCTGAAGTCGGAGGGATGTCGTGCATCGACCTGAACACACGCTCGTTGCCACCAGTTGTGGCAGGAGGTCGACTTCCTGTTTTTCTCCTTTTTCTTTTTCTTGCATTCATGAACCAGCGAAGTGTTTCTGCAGCAGCATCGACACAGAGAGACGCCTCACATCACATCAGACCAGGAGGTTGCTCATTGTTTTAGAGCAGATCTCCATTCTTCACTTGTTTCTATGGAGCTGCACCCCCCCCCCCCCACCTCCCACTGCAGCCTGGTCCAACACTGAGGGGAAATGAGGCCCGGAGACAATGGACCCTAAATCCAGCTCCTCCTGACTCTACAGGAGAACTGTTAGTGTTAAAGGGACAGTTCAACATTTAGTCAGATCCTCCTCTCACCATATAGTCACAGCAGCAGGTTCATCAGCTTTAATTATCGGTGCATGTTGTTTTGAGATCGGAGGTGTTGGATTGTGTCACGTCTCTGCCCCGCCGATCTTAAAACAACATGCACCGATAATTAAAGGTGATGAACCTGCTGCTGTGACTATAGGAGGATCTGACTAAATGTTGAACTGTCCCTTTAACAGCGTCTCAGCGTTGTCTTTGGCTCCGCTTCATGTTGTTGTGGTTCAGCAGCAGAGACCAGGTAGTTTAGGTTTTAGTTCAGTGTTCAGTCTGGGCGGCGCAGGCTGGACCTGGACCAGCGCTGGTTATTATGGGATGTCGAGTTCTTCATGTCTCTAAGAATAGATTCAGAGATCCAGAGACACTGGAGCAGAAACTGTTCCCAGGACTGAGGAGGAGCTGTAACCGAGTCTGAGCTTCTCTTCAGAGACGCAGCAGCAGCTGTACTAGTAGTAATAATGGGGCAGAGTGTGTGTGTGTGTCTGTGTGTGTGTGTGTGTGTGTGTGGGTGTGTGTGAAGGCAGGCAGCCGTATGAACAGGAAGGGCAGGGCCGGGGCTGTGCAGCGTGTTTCCTGTGAAGCAGGAAGTCAGAGCAGGGTCAGACCACAGAGCTGCACCAGCGACTGACTGACTGCTGCTGAGAGCTGGACACCGAGCGGCTCCGGCTGCACGGCTGCACCGTTAACATGCTGTTCACTAAAGATTCCTAAAGAAAAACACTGTCACTTTCCAAAACAGATTCTGTCTGAACCGAGTTGCAGACGTGTCACCAAATTAAAGGTGAAATACACAGAGACTGGTCCATCTAACTAACCTACCACTGAATCGGTAGGAGTTTAAATGCTAGAGTGTCATTTGTAATGTAAAAAAATGATTAAAATGAACTCAAACTTGTGGTATAGATTTGTATTTCCTTTATTTGTTCGAGAGGGACAGTGTACATTAATGAACATTTTAAAAAAATAAAATGTAAATGCACCCAATTATAGCCAATAGGCTAATTTCCGTTGGCAGTCCCCCTGCCAGATGACAGTTAATGACTTGAATATTTCAAACACTGCCCTAATTGGTCTTATTTTAATAGATGCTTAAAATAATAAGTAATGTAATTTGACTATTTGGTTTTAAACATTCATAGTGTTGTGAAATGAATGAATGTATAGTAATTGTGATAAGTGTAATACCATGATTATTCCTCTGACAGTAATCGTGACCCCCCCCCCCGACTGCAGCCCAAACACTGGCCCACGTTGTCGTGCTGTGTGTGTCAAACCGTCAACCTGACCACACGATTGGTTCAGAGCGGCACAACTCTCCCTGTCATTGGCTGTTTGTATCGTCTGTGAAAACATGAATGAATGAATGAATGAAAGCTGTTGTTCCATCGACCACGTCTCATCTTTCTGTCCAGGAAACGTAGTTTCATGATAAATCTACGGCTGCCTCTGACTCCTCCTGACTCTGCAGCTCACCTCTCTTTACCTGGTCCTGGTCCTGGTCCTGGTCCCGGTCCCGGTCCCGGTCCCGGTCCCGGTCCCGGTCCTGGTCCCGGTCCCGGTCCCGGTCCCGGTCCTGGTCCAGGTCCCGGTCCCGGTCCCGGTCCTGGTCCCTGCAGCTGGAGACACCTGTGCATGTCCCTGCAGGTGACTCAGGTGGACCAGCTCCAGCTCCAGGATCAGGATCAGGATCAGACTGTGATGACTCAGCTGTTTGAGTCCAGGCTGTTCTCTCTCCTGTTTCCTGTTTCTGTTTCTGTGTGTGTGTGTCCGTGTGTGTGTGAACATGTTAAAACTTGTGCAACAAACTGACTTAACTGTTCCAAACCCCCAGCACTGAGTCAGGTTTTCTTCTTTAACTCCGTCTCTGCTGCTCCTGTTCTGCGGCTGCAGCCTCCAGCAGAGACAGAGCTGCAGTTTGAGGCTCAGACAGGTTGTTTACAGGTTGTTTACAGGTTGTTTACAGGTTGTTTACTGGTTGTTTACTGCCAATGAGCTGCTGCATGTAGAGTATTTACTCCAGGACTCCAGACTCTGCCTCCACAGTGAGACATTTAGCCTCTAAACTTTGAGACAGTAAAAGTACAGTTTATGTATCAACTTGTAAAGGTGCAACCAGTACATTTTGTTAAACACGGTGAAATGAGGAGGGTTAGTGTCACAGGTGTGTGTGAGGAGCATGAATGAAAAGGAAATGAAGGTTTATGGTTTGCACCTCGACATTTCCTGCTTGTGCTCCTAAAGTTGAGGGTTAGGGGGTCACATGATGGTCTGGAGCCTTGAACTCAGCTGCTTCCAGACTGAAGAAGAAGAAGACTAGATGTTGTTGTTGTTGTTGTTGTTTATTCATATTCTGTCTGTTGACATGTTCCTGGTTTATTCTCTCAGTCTGACCTCAGACCTGAGTTTTACGCTCTCTTCCTCCTCTTCTTCTCTCTCTCTCTCTCTGTGTTCTGATTGACGCTGTGACAGACACCGGCAGCGTGTTGTGGGTGTGATTTCTGATTTGTAGATAACATGTTGTGTGACGGCAGCTCCTCCTCTTTCTTTTTATTTATTCCAGCCGAGGCAATTTCACAATTTGACAGTATCATAGCAAATCACAACATGGTCTTATTATCGCTGCTCCTCTGTCGCTGAGCAACAGTCTGACCATAAAGTCAACAAAATAAGCATAATAGAAAATAAACACTATTACACCACTAATCAGACCACATTGATGTGAGTGGTGGAGACAGAAGGAGGAACCTGGCGAGACAGGAAGTGACCGACTGGCTCCAATCAGAGTTAATGACTGATCTGAACACGTTTCTTTCAGTTGGACGTCACCTGGTCTCTGACTTCCTGTCCACAGTGTCTTCGTCTGTTTGACATGAACACATGAAGTAGTAGTAGTAGTCAGGTAACTCCTCCTGAGGTTGAACTCCACATGGTTTCACCAGCTGACAATGATGTCATTAGTTACTTAATGCAGTGGTTCTCAACCTTTTGTTCATCAAGGATCCTTAAATTGACACAAACTAGACCACGGACCAAATTTAGAAGTAAACACCAGAAATACACAAATTGAGACTGGAGAACATTACTTTTATACATTTAATTTATGGTGTGAATCTTTGGAAATATTATAGAGAAATTTCTGGAAAAAAGTGTTCCAATTTCTCCAAAAACATTTCTAGGAAGAAGAGGTTAAAAAAAAAAAAATATCGAAAAAAAAAGTGTTAAAATGTATTGTAAAAATTGTTCAAAATAAAAATAAAAAGTAAAAATCTTCTAGAAAAAAAGTGGCAAAATTTCTAAAAAAAAAAAAAGTTGAAAAAAAAAATCTAGAAAAAATGGTAAAATTAAAAAAAAAAGAAGAAATTCTGGAAAAAAGTGTTCCAATTTCTCCAAAAACATTTCTAGGAAGAAAAAAAAATTTATAAAAAAAAAATTTATTGGTAAAAATTGTTCAAAAAAAAAAGAAATTCTAGAAAAAAGTGGTAAAATTAAAAAAAAAAGAAATTCTAGAAAAAAGTGGTAAAATTAAAAAAAAAAAAAAATTCTAGAAAAAAGTGGTAAAATTAAAAAAAAAGAAATTCTAGAAAAAAGTGGTAAAATTAAAAAAAGAAATTCTAGAAAAAAGTGGTAAAATTAAAAAAAAGAAATTCTAGAAAAAAGTGGTAAAAATTGTTCAAAATAAAAATAAAAAGTAAAAATCTGAAAAAAAAATTGAAAAAATAATCTAGAAAAAGTGGTAAAATTAAAAAAAAAAAAAGAAATTCTAGAAAAAAGTGGTAAAATTTCAAGAAAAAATCGGGGACCCCCTTCAAATTTCTTAAGGACCCCTGGGGGCCCCGGACCCCACGTTGAGAACCACTGTCTTAATGCATTTAAAGGGACAGACACTGAAACCAGACAGAGCTGTGGTGGTTTTGTCTTTAAGAACCTGGAAACTGTTTCAGTCGGTGCGAGAGGAGCAGAACGTGTCTCCTTTAATAATTTAGCCGTCGGACGGCGTCTCCGTTTAGAAAAGACAAAACAAAAAGACGCTTCAACTACAGGACAGACACATGGACAGGAATCCAGAACCAGAAAATAAATAATATGCATAAATAATGAGCTAAACCTCCGTAAAAGGAGTCAAGTCTTCATCCTCCTCTTCATCCTCAGGCCTCTGTCGCCAGGCGCCGTTGTCAAGGAAATGTTTTTGTTGCCGGGGCGATGGCCTCAGTGAATGAATCTGCTCGGTCTGGTCATCTTTGACCTAATATTTGATGACAGCAGTGTGTGTGTGTGTGTGTGTGTGTGTGTGTTAACGCGTGGAGAGGTAGGTAGGGTTCAGCTCTCTGGTTACCATGGTGATTATCACCAGAGGAGCAGAGTGTGTTTTCAAAGCAAACCAGTGTGTTTTGGCATCAGTGGAGGAGCAGGAGCGCACACACACACACACACACACACACACACACACACACACACACACACACACACACACACACACACACACACACACACACACACACACACACACACACACACAGGAGTTGTGATTGTAACTTTTAGTTTCACAGACTTGACGTTACGACACGGAGCTGCGTCTCCACGTGGCTCATTAGCATATCTGCATATTAATTAGCATATTGATTACCTATAGGCTATTGATCATCAACCTGATCAGGTGTCTTTTTGTTTGTGTTAAACATGAACTTCCTGTTGTGTGATTGTTGTGCAGCAGTTTGTCTTCTTTTCCTGTTGTTGTTGTTGTTGTTGTTGTTGTTGTTGTTTTCCTGCAGTGGAGACGTTTTCTAACAACGCTGAGTTTTACAGTGTATTTCTGGGTTAAACCCAGTCGGCTCAGAGTAAAGCTGCAGCTCCACCCAGGAGTTTTCCAGTGGGGGGGGTGGGGGTGGGGGGGGTTACTCTGAGTTCAGGAAGAGTTGTGGGATGGTTCCTCAGGGCGGTTCCTTCCTGCCACCGGCTCGTTTCTCCATGAGGAGTTCCTGGAACACCGGTTCTCTCCACACACACACACACACACACACACAGAGAGAGAGAGAGAGACGGCTCCTCATCAATAACATGACACACAACACTAGAAATGAAAACCTGTTTTTACCTTCAGTTTATGTGTTGAAACCCCACAAACCATCCACAGACTGATTCCTGTATTCTAACTGTACTATTACACAGTGTTTCTACGTCATTTACTGTAGTTGTGTCCTGTTGTTTCCTTTCTTCCTGCTTTCTTTCCTCTTTATTCGCAGCCAAACGTCACTGGTTGCATCATTGTGAAATCAGGAAATATCCAAAAACATTAAAACATTTCTAGAAAAAAGTGGTAAAAATTATATATATATATATATATATATAAAAAAAAATATATAGAAAATGGTAGTAAGATAAAAATAAAAAAAAGTTAAGAATTTTCTAGAAAATATGGTAAAATTTCCTAAAAAACAATTCTAGAAAAAATTAAAGCCGCAAGCGGCGATGACGGCCCTCGCTCGACCCACGCGACCGCGGGGCCCTGAGGCGCGCGGGGGCCGTGGCGCGAAACCAGGCGGCGCTGTGAAAATGCGGGTAGGGGCGTTCAGGGGCTGACCGGGATCAAATACCTGAAGTTTGAACTGAATCGGACAATGTAAATGTAAAACAGTTCACTTCCTGTTACCACCAGGGGGCGCATTTGTATGAAGCCAGATGTGGGTAGTTGTGATCAGGGCCTGACCGGGATCAAACACCTGAAGTTTGAATTAAATCGGACAATGTAAGTGTAAGCCAACTTCCTGTTACCACCAGGGGGCGCATTTGTATGAACCCAGATGTTAGGGGCGTTCAGGGGCTGACCGGGATCAAACCCCTGAAGTTTGAATTAAATCGGACAATGTAAGTGTAAACTAGGTCACTTCCTGTTACCACCGGGGGGCACATTGAGTAAAGTGTGCGTGGCATACATCAGAGCGTTCAGGGTGGAGCCATCATCATCTTCAGCAAGTTTGAGGCTGATAGAATGAAGTATGTGGGCGGTAGAGCCTTCTAAGTGTAATGTAAGTGTAAAGCAGGTCATGGCCACCGGGGGGAGTATTTGTATTAGGTTTGTTCAGTGGCTGACTGACCTGACCTGACTGAGACATGGTAAATTCTAATTGAATCTGCCCATGTAAGTGAATGTGTAAAGCAGTGTCACTTCCTGCAGCCACCGGTGGGCGTACGTGGGAAGTCTATACATCAAAATGTTCAGGACGGAGCCATCGTCATGTTCACCACGGTAGACGTTGATAGGATCAAGTATGTGGGTGTGGCAGGAGCTGTAAGGCGAAATGGCGAGGAAAAATAAAGGTGCAAAGCAGGACTCATCCTGTTATCACCACGGGGCGCTAAGGGGCACATGGGAAGATTATACATCAAAACGTTGAGGACGGAAATTTGGAGCAACATTCACGTTGATAGGATTAAGTTCACTTCAAAGGTGAAATGGCGAGCAAACCAAAAGGCGGCAAACTTTATGAAGCCAAATCAGCCACGCCCTTTGACCTAGAGACCTGCGGTTTTGACACTTCGATCACCATGGCATGTCAGTGTTCCCCAGCCAATTTCAATATGATTGGGCTAAATTTGTGGGCGGAGTCAATGTTTGTGTAACGCAAGTGACTTCCTATTACCACCAGGGGGCGCTTTGAGTGAAGTGGGATATCAATACATCGAAACGTTCAGGACGGAGCCATCGTCATGCCCAGCAAGGATGAAGTTGATAGGATGAAGTATGTGGGCGTGACAGTGGCTCGAAGTTGAAATGGCGAGCAAAGAAAAAGGCGAAAAACTTTCGGAAGCCACTACGACCACGCCGTTTGACGTAGAGACTTACGGAGCACAAGATAACATCAGCATGGTGTCTCGCTGGTCTGTAGCCAATTTGAAGTTGGTCGGGCAAAATCTGTGGGCGGAGTTAACTTGTTTATGTAAAAAAAGTGACTTCCTGTTACCACCGGGGGGCGCTTTGAGTAAAGTGGGATATTGATATATCGGGCGAATCAGGGACTCACTGCCGTAATGTCATTAAAGTTTGAAGTTGCTAGGATAAAGTATTTGGGCGTGACAGCCAACCGAATTTGGGTGGCGATCGAGCCCAACTTTGGCGCCCACCAGAGGCCACGCCCTTTGACCTATCGACCTACGGAGCACAACTTTTTCATAGCTAGGTCTGAAGATGTTATCTATCAAATTTGGAGCCGGTCGGGCGAATACTTTTTGACGCATTAATTTGGCGCCAAAAACGATCAATTCAAAATGGCCGACTTCCTGTCGACATTTCATGACGACGCTAAGAGGCTTTTTTGTATATCTGGGTGAGATACATATGTGTACCGAATTTCGTCGGTCTACGACAAAGTTAGCGAAAGTCCCTATGGGCTTTTTTCAACTTTGTAGGGGGCGCTTTTCCTTTTTCACCAGGCCGGAAAAGTTTGACAACTTTCTAAATTGGGGAAAGGGGCCAAATTGGGGTTTAATGACCGCAAGAATAATAATAATAAAGAATAATAAACAGCGCGATTTCAATAGCCCCTCGGGCGAGTGCTACTCGCCGCTCGGGCCTAATGATAAAATACCTCATAAAAAAGTTTTTAAAAAATTCTAGAAAAACTGGTAAAATGTCAAAAAATAAAGAATTCTCAAAAAAAAGTAAGAAAAGAAAGATTTTCCAATCTAGAGAATGGTGGTAAGATTTTTAAAAAAAGTTAAGAATTTTCTAGAAAAAAAACGGTAAAATTTCCTAGAAAACAATTTTAGAAAAAAGTGGTAAAATTCCTCATAAAAAAGTTTTTTTTTTTAATTCTAGAAAAACTGGTAAAATGTCAAAAAATTTAAAATTCTCAAAAAAAAAGTAAAAAAAAATTCTAGAAAACGGTGGTAAGATTTAAAAAAAAAAGTTAAGAATTTTCTAGAAAAAAACTGTAAAATTTCCTAAAAAAACAATTTTAGAAAGAAGTGTAAAATTCCCCATAAAAAAAGAAAAGAAAAAAAAAGTTTAAAAATTCTAGAAAAAGAGTGATAAAATTTCAAGGAAAAGTTGAGGGCCCCCCTGAATCGTGCCCCCAGGGGCCTCCATACGGTTCAGGGGCCCCCAGGGGCCTCCACACGGTTCAGGGGCCCCAGGGGGCCGCGGACCACACGCTGAGAACCACTGGTTTAAACTCAGTCTGAAACCAAGCAGCTGCTGAGACCGAGCCAGGAATAGAACAACCACCATGTTGGGGTGTGTGGACTCACAGACCAGGGAGGGTTAGGGTTGGGTTGGGCGGGGGGTTAGTGTGGGAGGGGGGGGGGTAGATTAGTGGGTTTGAGGGGGGGGGGGGGGGGGTCATTAACAGGTGATGAGCTGTCAGACATAGAAAGACTGAAATTAGAGAAGTGGTTTCAATCAGAGAGTTAGTGATTCAGTCTCAGTCGAACCAGAATCTTTGCACAGACCATCCGCCCCCCCCCCCCCCTGCCCCTCTCCGCCCCCCCCCCCCTCTCGGCCCCCCCCCCCCCCTCAGTGGTCAGCTGCAGCGCTGAGTCCTGACAGGAAGTGGAATAAACAAAAGGAACTCAAGCTAAACAAAGTCTTTGGTTGGAGACTGGATGTGTAACACAAAGAGGCTCTGTGAGGGAGGAGGCACACACACACACACACACACACACACACACACACACACACACACACACACACACACACACACACACACACACACACACACACACACACACACACACACACACACACACACACACACACACACACACACACACACACACACACACACACACACACAGAGTTTAGCGCCAGATGAAGTGAACACGGTTGTAAATATTTCAGTCGGTCCTGATGCAGAGACATGGAGCTACTGTCACTGTGAGCTCATCATCTCCTCTGGTCCTGGTTCTGGTCCCGGCCCCGGTCCTGGTCCTGGTCCTGGTCTTGGTTCTGGTTCTGGTCCTGGTCCTGGTCCTGGTCTTGGTCCTGGTTCTGGTTCTGGTCCTGGTCCTGGTCCTGGTCCTGGTCCTGGTCCTGGTCCTGGTCTTGGTTCTGGTTCTGGTCCTGGTCCTGGTCCTGGTCTTGGTCCTGGTTCTGGTTCTGGTCCTGGTCCTGGTCTTGGTTCTGGTCCTGGTCCTGGTCCTGGTCCTGGTCCTGGTCCTGGTCCTGGTCCTGGTCCTGGTTCCCAGTGCTGCTTGTTTAAAGTGCGGAGCTGCTGTGCTGTGATTGGCCGGCTGACAGAGCCAAATAAAGCCCCGGCTGCTGTTTCTCTCTGTCTGGGCCGCTGCTGTTACATAACTGCTGTTTAAATGTCACAATTATTAAATGCCCCCCCCCCCACCCCGCCCCCCCCTCCTCCTGTTTTATCAGATGCCTTAGGAGAGTCAACATTGGAGGTTAATTTGCTGTGGTATCAGGAAGCTTTGGATCTCCAGCCTCAGAGACTGAAACCTTTCAATCCTTTGATGATGATGATGATGATGATGATGATGATGATGGTGAGCTGCTCTCAGCTCTGAACTCACTACATTAATACTATTTCTCCTGAATTCACCAGGAGTTAGTCTGACCCATGTCATGTTGTCATTAGGATTGACAACAACAATCTGTGTCATTTCCACACAACCAACCTTCACTTTGATCCTGGAGGTTTTTCCAGACGGGATTGTTGATCAATCATTTCTACAACATTTTATTACTACAAACATGGAGACATTCGATGCTTTAGGGCTGCTGACAGAGTGATAAACAGAGATATCCAGAACCCCCTCTGTTCAGACTTCTGTTCTGGAAATGGAATGTATGCAAATGAGTGCATATTTCATTAGATGTTGCCTCATTTACATGTAAACATAATATTAGAAAAGAAATCTTAATGCTAGTAATAAAGTTGGGAAGTTTGATGGTGATATCTCTTAGTTCCTGTCGTGTCTGACCTGAAACACTCGACGCCTCTCAGTGAAACCTCTTCAACACGTTTTATCTCACATTCCTTTCCAGATGTTTGCAGCTGCAGCAGCTGCAGCAGCTGCAGCTGCAGCAGTTAGACTACACACTGATGGAAGACAGATTAGAACCAAGATGGCGTCAGTCAGAAGCTCTGATGGAAACAGTTTCTTTATATTTTCTATTGACTGACAGCTGCTCTGGTCTGGCTTGGCTCAGCTTGTTGCACATTATAGAAACAATGACAACAGTCAAAGTTAAACACTCACTGAAAAAACTCCAAGAATATTTGTTTCATTTCTGGTCAAAACTAATCTCTTTCCACTTTAAATCAGACTCATCACCTACAGATGAACTTGTTTTCAGATCATTTTCACTGGAAATCAGTAGAAAAATCAGGTTTTTGTGTTTGTGATAAGAAAGACAAACTTGCTCCACGTTCAGATTTTTCCACTGATTTCAAGTGAAAATCTGCTTAAAAGAAGTAAAAAGTGTTTAAAAACAAGCTGCTTTTCATGTGTAAAATGTAAATGTATAAATAAAGTTATTTTAGTTTGAATGAGTTTAGTTTCAACCAGAAATGAGACAAATCTTCTTGGTCAGATTTAGAGCAGGAGAGCTGATGTTCCTGTCTGCTCAGCCATCCACAGCCACTCTTCATCTTCATCATCATCTTCATCATCATCTTCATCATCATCATCATCATCATCATCATCATCATCATCATCATCTTCATCGTTACTGTTCACACTGGTAGAAGAGCATTACAACTCTCTGTCTCTGTCTGAGTTTCAGTTTGTTTGTGAAAGCAGCGTGATGAAGCTGCAGAGGACGGAGGAGTGTGTGTGTGTGTGTGTGTGTGTGTGTGTGTGTGTGTGTGTGTGTGTGTGTGTGTGTGTGTCTGTGTCTGTGTGTCTGTGTGTGTGTGTCTGTGTCTGTGTGTCTGTGTGTGTGTGTGTGTGTGTGTGTGTGTGTGTGTGTGTGTGTGTGTGTGTGTGTGTGTGTGTGTGTGTGTGTGTGTGTGTGTGTGTGTGTGTGTGTGTGTGTGTGTGACATTTCAGGTGGAAATATCACATCGTTGTCACAGAGAAGTGGGAAAACAGTAAAGTGCAACTGATCAGACAGAACTCATCATCATGTGTCTGGTTGTCATGGCGTCACAGCTGCTGCAGGTGATGATGATGATGATGATGATGATGATGAAGGTGCTGGAGGTTTCAGACTTGGAGAAGTGTTCTGGAGGTGGAGTTCCTCTGTAACGATCAATCAGTTCAACAGAGTTCAGCTCAACGTTGTGACCACATCGTGTTTGTCGTGCATGTTCATATCGCCATGACGACGAAAGTACGATTAACCGTTGGGCTCTGATCTGCTCTAGTGATGATGATGATGATGATGATGAGCTTCAGCTTCTGCTCTTCATCAGGAAACCAAACCTCCTGCAGAGACGACTGTAAAGAGACGGCGGTTCCTCCCAGAGCAGAGCAGGAACCCATGCAGCGTGCAGCTCACTGATCTCTATCTCCTATTATGGGCTGGATCGCCCACCAGGCTTTATCATCGTCTCTTGACTCCACTTCCGCCCACGTTCAGTTGATTCAGGACTCACAGCGTCTGTCTCCTGTCCTCTGTCTAATGCACTCAACCACCATGGCCTCCATGTCTAGCGTGGTGTGTGTATGGAGGCCATGGCGGTTTTCTTTGAAACAACTGTACCTGCTGATTCCAGGTCAGTCTGAAGCTCCTGAACTGTTGGAGAACCTTCTGATGATTGTTTTGACTCCTCTGTCTTAAATCTTGCGAGGAGCACCTGGCCGTGGCCGGTTTACAGCGATGCCGTGTTCTTTCAGCTTCTGGATGAGGCCCCCGTGTTGCTCTGGAACTGTCAGAAGTTTAGAAATGCTCCTTTAACCAACGCCTCCAGTGTGTTTTGCAATAATAAGGTTGCGTAGGTCTTTAGACAGCTCTCTGCTATTACCCATCATGCACTGCTTCTTGTCCGACACCTTGGTGCTGAGAAACCTTTGTAAAAAGGCATCAATCAGGACTGAACCATCTGATATTACTCTGCACTGATAGGGGATAGGTTAATTTATGGACATTAATGTTTGGATTTCTGGGGTTGATGACGTCATCTGGTGAAGATTTCATGTCAATAACTCGATTAGAAATATATTTTCTGAGAGAAATGTTGACGTGTTGTATATAAATCTATGTCTGTCCGTCCACTCTGAGGAAACTGTGTGAACCGTTGAACCCCCCCCCCCCCCCCTCCCTCCCTCCTCCCTCCTCCTCCCCCTCCCCTTCTCTTTTCCTGTGCCTTTTTTGATCTTGCGAGTGGAGGTTGCCATAGCGATGCGTAGAAGGAATAAACTTCCTGTCTGTTTCCTGAGCTTAATTACAGCCTCTCTCTCTCTCTAGACATTTTTCTCTTTTCTCCTCTTTTTAGTGAATTTCATTCCTAGAACGGTTTCACTCACTGATGAACCTTCATCAGTGAACGTAGTGAGCAGAACCAATGTTTACTGTGGTCAGATTCCACATGAATACGGTGGCCCAGATCACTGAGGTGAAAGGACCAATCAGAGCTCAGCTCGTGGTGAAAGGACCAATCAGAGCTCAGGTTGAGGTGAAAGGACCAATCAGAGCTCAGCTCGTGGTGAAAGGACCAATCAGAGCTCAGGTTGAGGTGACAGGACCAATCAGAGCTCAGGTTGAGGTGAAAGGACCAATCAGAGCTCAGGTCGAGGTGAAAGGACCAATCAGAGCTCAGCTCGTGGTGAAAGGACCAATCAGAGCTCAGCTTGTGGTTCGTACAGAGATTAAAATGTGTAAATGTTGAACTGTTTCATTTAAAAAAACAAACTAATTTATTGCCCAATGCATTAAGACAGAAACTTATAATGAATATTTATTATGTAAAATCATTAAATGAATGTAGAATAAACACAAATAAAGTCGATTTAAATACAAAGACTATTTTAATGGCACAGTTTCAATTTAGCACAAAAGAGTCACGTTGCTTCTTTCCTGCTATTAACAGAAATAATAATCAAACCCAGCCTTGGTGCAGGTTGAATATTAAAACGCTGGCGAGCTGCTGCAGACGTGCAGGAAGAAACGCACATGGCGCTGGATCTAGAGACGATCGCTTCGCTGTAAAACATTTATTTCTTGTAAAGGTGGTGACGTTGTGTGTCTGTACGTTCAGAACTGCTTCACGTCTCCAACACGTCCAGCTGATTCATAAACTGATGAGATGTAAAGCGGAAAAAACATTAAAACTTCATGACGTGACGTCGCCGGGTCGGTTTGACGCGTGACCAGACGGTCTGCGTCGACAGAACAAGGTTACATGTTTCAAATGAAGGCGTTAACTTTGACTTCATTCCTAATGTGACTTTCTCGTTAATGTTTAGAAGCAGGTTTATAATAATTAAAGTTAAAGCAGTTCAAAGTGTGTGTGGTTGAAAGCAGCTGACGCTGCAGCCGCTGCCGTGTGTGTGTGTGTGTGTGTGTGTCTGCTTCCTCCTTTCATGTCTGCAGCTTCAAGGCTGAGGCGGCGAGAAGGCCACGCTGACCGGCTGCCGCCGCCGCCGTCTGCTCTTTGATCCATGACCTTTCACTGCTGCAGTAATTATACCGGCCCAGACTCACACACACACACACACACACACACACACACACACACACACACACACACACACACACACACACACACACACACACACACACACACACACACATATACACACACCTGCAGAAGAGTGGACGTGTTGGGACGACACATGGAACCGAGCGCGTGCTGTTGTTTCCACTGGAGTCAGAGTTTGTGCAGCAGCGTGAAGTGGGTCAAGGTGAAGACCAGCCCTGACCTGGTCCTGTCGCCATGACGACACTGTTACAGGTGTCACTCAGACTCAGGCTCAGGCTCCGCCCCCTGCAGGCTCCGCCCCCTCAGACCGTTAGACTCAGACATGATGAAGGTTCGTTCTCTCTGGTTGTTGCTCTGTGTGGTGTTCATTGGGAACTGAACTGAATCAGCGCTGACGCTGTTTATGCTTCGCTCTGCGTCGTCTCTGCTGTTGCAGGGTGTGCAGCGTGCAGCGTGTAGCGTGCAGCGTGCAGCGTGCAGCGTGCAGCGTGCAGCGTGCAGCGTGCATGGTCCAGTTCCAGTCAGTCAGAGGCGTTGACAGATCACTGGGTTGAGGCTGCAGCTGTCTCCCCAGCTCCTGTCCCTCTGACTGTCCTGGCAGCTAAAGGCATGAAAACTGTTTTCATCACCAGTCTCTGAATTTCCCTCTAAATCAACTCTGTGTGGTAACGTTGTGTTATTATCTCATAGCGTGGTGAATGTGCAGGTCACAACTTGTCCACCAGAGCGTTGTGGAGTTGTTGGATTGTGTATTTGATGAGTTTGATGAGGGAAACCAAGAAATCCCATGAGCCTCCGTAGCGTAGCTCTGAGCAGCTCACGGCTCTGCTCCGCCGTTCTAAAAATAGCTTGCACCGAGGCAAAAGATTGACGTTAATCTCCCGTCCATCAACACCTTCACCTGAAGGTCTGATGGTCCAGCTGGTCTCCCTCCGTCTCTTCTTCTGGTTCCTGTTCCTCAGCATCGTCCAGCTGCTGCTGCTGCTTCCAGATGTTTCTCTCTCAGCTGCTGCTGCTGCTTCCAGATGTTTCTCTCCCAGCTGCTGCTGCTCCTTCCAGATGTTTCTCTTCCAGCTGCTGCTGCTGCTTCCAGATGTTTCTCTCCCAGCTGCTGCTGCTGCTTCCAGATGTTTCTCTCCCAGCTGCTGCTGCTGCTTCCAGATGTTTCTCTCCCAGCTGCTGCTGCTGCTTCCAGATGTTTCTCTCCCAGCTGCTGCTGCTGCTTCCAGATGTTTCTCTCCCAGCTGCTGCTGCTGCTTCCAGATGTTTCTCTCCCAGCTGCTGCTGCTGCTTCCAGATGTTTCTCTCTCAGCTGCTGCTGCTGCTTCCAGATGTTTCTCTCAGTTCTTTCTATTCTGAAGCAGAGATCTATAATTCATTGGAGCCTTTCTCTCTGCGTCCAGATGTTGGAGCAGCTAATGGATGGATGTATAATGCATCATGATGCAGCAGAGCTCAGCTGCTGGTATTATGGTCTGTGTTGGACCGCCTTGCTCCTCTCTGGCTCCGCCTCCAGGTGTTTCAACTGATGTTTATGATGTCATGACTCATGACTTCCTGTATAGAGTTAAATATGTGAACGATGGAGGAGACAAGGAGAGGCAGAAGCTGCATCCCATAATAATAGTAACAATAGAAAGCAGAGGTCACGGTGTTTGTTAGAGTTTCAGCAGCTGGAACATCTGTCTGACCCTGGTGCTGCTCTGTGATTGGCCTGGAGGTGCAGGGTGATGCAGCAGAGCTCAGCTGCTGGTATTCAGGGTCAAAGGTCATGTGTTGGACCTCAGCAGATCAATGTGATTAACACCTCTCTGTAGCCTCCAGCTGTTGCTGCTGTTTCTAAACATGTTTGTCTAAGAATGACACGGAGACACAGGAACCTGCTGCTGCTCATCTGCTCCGTCTCCGTCCCTGGCTCAATACTGAACTCATCTGGAGCAGTGAAGCTGGAGAACTCAGAGCTGATGGAACCAGGAGGAGACATCTGGACCAGGTCTCAAGCTGGTCCATCCCCTGGTCCAGTAACCTAATAGTAACAATAGAAAGCAGAGAGTCAGGTTTTGTTGATCATTTCAACAGACTGGAACAGAGTCTGGTCCAGCAGAGCCTCAGACCCTGGTGCTGCTCTCAGTGATTGGCCTGGAAAAGTCTGTCCAGGTGGATACAGATGGTACCTTACGTGTTTTTTTAGAGTTCAGGGTTTTTTTAAGGTCATCCAAACACATCCTTTGGATCAATTCGTGAAACTTATTAGAAAAAAAATAAAAATTTTAATCAAACATTGAGCTTGTTCTGACCCTTTTACCTACACGCGACATCACGCGAGATTACGCGCCGTTTTAACTCCAGCTGTTGCTGCTGTTTCTAAACATGTTTGTCTAAGAATGACAGAGACGGGGGGGCTTGCACAGGAGACCCAAAACATAAACTGCTGTGTTACTGTGTGTGTTTCAGTGTGGACGGGCCGGGGTTGGGTGGTGAAAGAGGCAAGTGCCTCCACGGTGAGGTCACCGTGGAGCAGAATCAAAATCTCGTGTTTAGGAAGGCACACCATTGTGTGCTATTTCTGTTCGGAAAAAGAGCTGAAGTGTGGCGCCGCTGCTTTTCAGGCAAGTTTCAACTGAGGTCAAACACCAATATGCATGTTTTAACAAGAGAAACTGAGATTTCCTGGTGATGACTCCTTTAAAAATAGTTTTGGCATTTCGTCCCCATGGAAACGGGATGAAACTGCATCTTCAAACGTGAATGTTTCTGGTTTCTCAGTCAGATAATCATTAGTTATTACTGTGTGTTATGTTTTATATTTAACCTCAGATGATGTCATCATCAGTGTGAGGAGTTTTCTCTTCTTCAGCTTCTTCAATGTGAATATTTCTGGTTTCTTCGGTACAATAATCATTAGTTATTACTGTATGTTTTATATTTAACCTCAGATGATGCTGATGAGAGGACCGGTGTGTGTGTGTGTGTGTGAGGTGACGGAGCAGAGGGAGGAGGTGTCGCGGCTCAGCAGGGAGGCGTCACTCTGTCACTAGACCAGCTGCTGTTTCTTCCTGTTCAGACCAGAGTCCTGAGTCCTGAGTCCTGCTCCTCCAGCCGCCGCCGTCAGACACGCGGCCTCATCAATATTAGTCCTTTATTCCATCTTTACACAAAAATTCAGTCAATCTTCCATAAAACCATCATTAGTTCAACTACACTGCAAAAACTCAACATCTTTCCAAGAATATTCGTCTCATTTCTGTCAAAACTAAACTCTTTCCACTTAAAATCAGACTCATCACCTAAAAATGAACTTTTCAAACTCATTTTCACTGTAAATCAGTAGAAAAATCTGCCAGTGAAGCAGGTTTTTGTGTAGAAAGAAAAACTTGCTCCACGATCAGATTTTTCTACTCATTTCAAGTGAAAATCAGCTCGAAAGAAGTAAAAAGAGTCTAAAAACAAGCAGCTTTTTCTTACTGTAGCCTATTAGATTAGTTTTGACTAGAAATAAGACAAATAAGAGTTTTTTCAGTGTAGTTTCATAAATAGATTGATAAACTATCAGCTTATAAATGCCCTTTAATTCATTATTTCAGTAAAACCATCAGAGCGAGAGTCATAGAAAGAAACAAAGTGTCCAATAATTAACAAGTGTAAAAAATAAAATAATTAATGAATTTACCAGTATTACAGTTGCAATCAGAACCCAGTTAATCCAACCTGTTTATAGCTTTCTATCATATTATATTGTAATCAGATGAAATCAGTATTAAATCAATCTTCTCCTCAGTGTTTCCTCTTCCTGTATCGACGGAGGAGGACGACGTCTGTGCAGCTTCCTCATCAACAACAACCAGAGATTTACTATGTGTGTGTGTGGTTCATGTATTTCTGAATGAGCCTCCTCTGATTGGTCGGTTCATCTTTACAGAGTCTCAGGACCTGATTGGTCGAGAGCTCGTCGTCGTTTCCTTCCCTTTGTGTTCGTGGTTGAACAATGAAACTTTTCCTTCTTTACGACTCAGTTGCTTCAGTTCAGTGAATGATTGATGGATTTAAAACATTCAAACCCGTCTGCGCTGGAAAAACTGACCAAACTTCACTTCAAATAAGTAGAAAAAGTAGAAAAACTTGCTCCACGTTCAGATTTTTCTACTTATTTCAAGTGAAAATCTGCTTGAAAGAAGTAAAAAGTGTTAAAAACAAGTTCCTTTTCATGTAACTATGTATACGTATAAATCTACTTATTTTAAATAGAATGAGATCAGTTTTCTTGGTCAGTTGTTGCAGCGTGAGCTCTGATTGGCTCAGAGACAAACTGACTTAATGTGACTGTTGGATTATTGATTATTGGTGTTTCAGTGACAGTTGAGCTCATTAAATAGAGAATGAAAGTGTGTAACAGTGTGTAACAGTGTGTAACAGTGTGTAACAGTGTGTTGACACTCCGTCTCGTCTCTGGCAGCAGTCGTGGCCGTAGCAGCGTCCAGACTCTCTCTGCCCGCGGCCCAGGAGCCATCTGTCACACACACACACACACACACACACACACACACACACACACACACACACACACACACACACACTGATATGTCCATGCATGTGTGTCTGTGCGTGCACGTGTTTTTTGTGCAGTCACAAGTGTGCACATGTTCATGCAAGCTGCTTCCATTTCCTCCCTGGTTGCGTCTGAGAACAGGAAGCAGCACATGATGATGATGATGATGCGTCTCTGAGCCGAGGAGGAGGAGGAGGAGGAAGAAGAGGAGGAGGAGGAAGAGGAGGGAGGAGGAAGAGGAGGAAGGACATAACATATAGTAGAGAATCAGAACATATAGTATGTGTTGTAGTGAGAGCAGGCAGATGAAGTGCTGAAGGCCGTGTTGTTGTTTCTTCTCCTCTTCCTCCGTCTCCTCTTTGTTTCCTGTAGAGCTGCAACAATTAATCAATTAATGCAACAATTAATCAATTAATGCAACAATAATCAATTATTGGATTAAGTGTGAACTATTCTGATGATCTAATCATCAGTGTGAGGAGTTTTTTAAAGAATCAAAGCTCCAGATTCTTCTTCAGCTTCTTCAATGTGAATATTTCTGCTTTCTTGTTCCTTTATGACGATAAACTGAGTCTCTGTGGTTTGAGGACAAAACCAGACGTTAGAGGACGTCGTCTGGTGGTTGGACAAACACTGATGATGGTTTAACATGTTATTGACCAAACAACTGATGCATTAATCATTTAAATACTGGATGATGAGAGTCATGGTTGTTTGCAGCTTCTCTCTGGCTGCTTTAACACCAGCTGCTCCTGGACCTGAGACAGTGTGTAGCTGTGTGTGTGTGTGTGTGTGTGTGTGTGTGTGCTGCTGCAGAGTGAGACTGTGAGAAGTCTCATGGCGGTGATATGAGGAGGATGGAGCGATGATGTCACAGAGTGGGCGGAGCCTCAGGAAGCAGAGCAGAATCACATTAACGTCGACTAAACGGCTTCAAGGATCTTGATGTTGATGCTGCTGCGTGTGTGTGTGTGTGTGTGTGTTCAGTGTGATCAATGAGTCTTTAATTAGAAGGATCAGTCTCGTGTGTCTCGTTCAACGTGTTGTTCTAACTGTGTGAGGATCAGTTTATTGTTTCTCTCTCAGCGCGGCCGCAGCTTCATTAATATTTATTCATATTTCAACCAACCGTCTGATCTGAAGAGTTCAACAACACAGAGACACAGAGACAGAAGACGGACTGGATCTACTCGTCTTCTTTAGCTTCTAGTGTCAGAGACATGAAGCTTCTGTTGGAGAGTGTTTTTGTTCTAATGTTCTCGTCTTCATCAGAGAAAATCAATCACTTACAAATGACAGTTTTTACAACTTCATTCAAAGGCTTCGTTGGCAGGAAAGTTTCAAAAAACGTATTAAACTAAAAACTATTTGCCAAAGGTTCTGGTTGGTTCTGCTGCTGATCATCTCAGCTCATCATGTCCCAGTTGAGGTGTCGTTGCCCTGGTGACTCCAGTCTGTGGCCCTACAGCTACAGCTACAGCATGCAGCCTGCAGCATGCAGCTAGAGCGTGCAGCTACAGCGTGCAGCTACAGCATGCAGCCTGCAGCTACAGCATGCAGCTACAACGTGCAGCTACAGCATGCAGCCTGCAGCGTACAGCTACAATGTGCAGCCTGCAGTGTGCAGCATGCAACATGCAGCCTACAGTCTAGAAGGACTTTGCTACAGCCTGCAGCTACAGCGTGCAGCTACAGCATGCAGCCTGCAGCCAACAGCATGCAACGTGCAGCCTGCAGCGTGCAGCTACAGCGTTCCGCCTACAGTCTAGAAGGACTTTGCTACAGCCTTCAGCTACAGCTACAGCGTGCAGCCTGCAGCCTGCAACGTGCAGCATGCAACGTGCAGCCTACAGCGTGCAGCCTGCAGCCTACAGTCTAGAAGGACTTTGCTGCAGCATGCAGCTACAGCCTGCAGCGTGCAGCTACAGCGTGCAGCGTGCAGCTACAGTGTGCAGCTACAGCCTGCAGCTACAGCGTGCAGCATGCAGCTGCAGCGTGCAGCTACAGCGTGCAGCCTGCAGCCTACAGTCTAGAAGGACTTTGCTGCAGCATGCAGCTACAGCCTGCAGCGTGCAGCTACAGCGTGCAGCCTGCAGTGTGCAGCTACAGCCTGCAGTGTGCAGCATGCAGCGTGCAGCTACAGCGTGCAGCCTACAGCCAACAGCGTGCAGCATGCAGCTACAGCATGCAGCTACAGCCTGCAGCGTGCAGCCATGTTTGTGCAGCAGGAGGTGAGAGGGCGAGGAGGGGGCGGGGCTTAGTGAGTCCTGGTGCTGATTGGATTGGATCAGGCTTTAAACACCAACAGCAGGCCTGTGTTCTCACAGAGCCGACCCACACTGCTGCCTTTGTGTCCGGCTCCCAGTCCCACCAGGACGCTCACACTCGCTCTCAACACATGCACTTTATTCACACACACACAAACACACAGAGTAAAGAGGCTTAGTGCTGCAGGAGGAGGAAGAGGAGGAGGAAGAGGAGGAGGAAGAGGAGGTTTGAAAGTGAAGCGGTTTGAATCAGGAGGAGGAAGTGGCGGCTGAAACATGAAGCTGCAGCAGGAAGGTGAAGAAACGAGCGGCTGATCTCAGAACAGTGGGAATTGCCCTTTACGCTCTCTTCCTTTTATGCGTGGACTGGTCATTTAGCTCACGCTCCGCTGAGCGGCCGAACCGTGGAGACGCAGCGAGCACGCCAGGAATCCTCTCTCTCTCTGCTCTCAGATCAGCTGTGGGAGTGGATGACGCTCCGTCAGACGCTCCACTTCCTGTCAGAGGAAACGCAGCGTCCTTATTAGGGCGCAGCAGGTTTCACAGCTCAGACAGAAGAATGAGAAAGAAGTGATGTGTTTAGTTTAGTTTAGCAGCAGCAGGAGGAGGAGGAGGAGGAGGACTGGTGCAGTCTGACCCAGTTTGACCTTTGACCCTCTCCTGCAGCTTCAGGAAGCTCGGAGCTGCAGAGCCACAGTCTGACTTCCAGCTTCACAGCCGCCGTCGTCAGCTGTGTCCGGGAGCTTCAGGTCGACTGGACGGAGCTTCATCGGCTCCTCAGACCAGACGCTGGTTCTGACACGGTTTTACATCAAAGACCCGAATGACACAAACAACAAACACCAGAAATAAACTAATGTTAGTCAGTGTTGTGTTGCCTCGTGCAGGATTGGTTTGTTTGTTACTTCAATACATTTAAAGTCATTATTTAAATTGTGTAGCTACGTTTTAGTCATTGACATTAAAAACACACTCTTTCTGGGAGGAAAATAAAAGTAAAAGATGAAGTGTGAGCTCATCGTTCTTTGATCGTTGAATATTAGAAATAAACAGTTTGATGGATGATGTCAAAAGAGCAAAAAACAAACTTCAGAAGTGATGGGCCTGAACCTGTTCTCATGGAGGAACTGATCAGACTGTTTGTTCTCCAGGTGTGTGTCAGTAACATGTTCTTGTTCAGCCTTTTACAGCAGCTGTCACATGAAATATTCAAGCTGAAGGGAGTGTGGATGATGTGTACAGTGATGTCTGACTGTGTGAAGATGATGATGAAGATGATGAAGTGTGAGAGCTCATCCTTCTTTGATCGTTGAATATTAGAAATAAACAGATGGATGGATGATGTCATTAATAGAGCACCAGTCGAACCAGAGGTGATGATGTCATAACTGAACCTGTTCTCATGGACGTGAACGTGATCATCGCTGCTTCCTGCTTTGTGTGTGTGTGTGTGTGTGTGTGTGTGTGAGTCCAGTTTCCTGTTCTTGTTAATCAAAGCACAGCAGCTGTCACTGTTAGAAATATTCAACAAACTGAGAGCAGGAGTGTGTGTGTGTGTGTGTACAGTGTGTGTGTGTGTGTGTGTACAGTGTGTGTGTGTGTTGTGTTCACTGCAGCGTTAACATTCATTCTCTGTTAACAGACTCCTTTATGAACAGTTTAATCCAGTTAAAGGGCCATTCCGAAAAGCTGTGAGGCTGTTTGTTCCTAACGTTGTAGGTCTGAAAGAAAATCTGAGGTTTTGTGGTGTTGTGTCTGTCCCACACACAGGTTACAGCATGTGTGTGTAGCTCAGTGGGAGCAGATTGTACAGTGTGCTGCTGAGGCTGTTTCCATCCCATAAAGCCACAGACAGCGTGTGCGTCCAACATGCACCAGGAGTTTGTACAGTGTGTGTGGAGTGTGTTGTACAGTGTGGTGGGTGTGTGTGTGTGGTGCAGTGGGACTCAGTGTGTGGTGTGTGGGATCCTGTTGTACAGGTGCGGTGGGATCCTGTGGTGTGGTGTAGCTCAGTGTGGTGCAGTGGGATCCTGTCGGTGCGTTCAGGTGCAGTGGGATCCTCTCGTGTGTGGTGCAGTAGCTCAGTGTGGTGCAGTGTGATCCTCGTGTGTTCAGGTGTACAGTGGGATCCTCTCGGTGCGTGTGCAGTGGGATCCTCTCGTGCGTTCAGTGGGATCCTCTGGGTGCGTTCAGGTGCAGTGGGATCCTCTGGGTGTGTGGTGCAGTGGGATCCTCTCGGTGCGTTCAGGTGCGGTGGGATCCTCACACACAGAGCCTTCAGGTGCGGTGGGATCCTCTTATTAATTATCCTGATCGGTGCTTCATTCATTCTGCAGCTCGTTAACAGACTCCTTTATGAACAGTTTAATCCAGTTAAAGGGCCATTCCGGGTAAATTCCCCTCAGGCTGTTTGTTCCTAACGTTGTAGGTCAGGGTTAGGGGATCCTCTCGGTGCGTTCAGGTGCGGTGGGATCCTCTCGGTGCGTTCAGGTGCGGTGGGATCCTCTCGGTGCGTTCAGGTGCGGTGGGATCCTCTCGGTGCGTTCAGGTGCGGTGGGATCCTCTCGGTGCGTTCAGGTGCGGTGGGATCCTCTGGGTGCGTTCAGGTGCGGTGGGATCCTCTGGGTGCGTTCAGGTGCGGTGGGATCCTCTGGGTGCGTTCAGGTGCGGTGGGATCCTCTCGGTGCGTTCAGGTGCGGTGGGATCCTCTCGGTGCGTTCAGGTGCGGTGGGATCCTCTCGGTGCGTTCAGGTGCGGTGGGATCCTCTCGGTGCGTTCAGGTGCGGTGGGATCCTCTCGGTGCGTTCAGGTGCAGTGGGATCCTCTCGGTGCGTTCAGGTGCGGTGGGATCCTCTTGGTGCGTTATGATGATGATGATGATGATGATCTGTCAGTGTTGTTGCTGCTGTTGATGAACTAGATTCAGACTGAGACACACACACACACACACACACACACACACACACACACACACACACACACACACACACACACACACACACACACACACACACACACACACACACACACAGAGCCAGTGGAGGAGGAGCTGACAGCTGTCTGTGGAAACTCAGCCCAGTCCTGCCCACAGGCTCAGTGTGTGTGTGTGTGTGTGTGTGTGTGTGTGTGTGTGTGTGTGTGTGTGTGTGTGTGTGTGTGTGTGTATTTTGAGGGTCATCTCAGAAAGTTTTCACCCGAGGCCGTTTGTTCTCAGAGTGAACTGACAGCCACCGCCGGCTGTGTGTCTGTTTGGACTGGAGAGTGTGTTTGTGTGTTGTGTACTGTGTTATAGTGTGTGTGTAATGTAGAGTGTGTGTGTGTGTGTGTGTAGTGTGAGATTCCTCGTGGCAGATGAGCTCTCTGCCGTCGCCTCAGGCCCCGAGAATAAACAGCAGAACAGGAGAAGAAAAGAGAAGAAGGAGACGCAGCGTTAGGATGTAAAACACTGAGGAAGAGGAGGAGGAGGAAGAGGAGGAGGAGGGATAGTGAGGAAGAAGAGGAGGAGGAGGAGGAAGAGGGATAGTGAGGAAGAGGAGGAGGAGGAAGAGGGATAGTGAGGAAGAGGAGGAGGAGGAGGAGGAAGAAGCTGAGACAGGAGCTGCTGTGGTTCCTCAGTGGTCCCTCTGGTCCAGATGTGCAGCTGAGGGTCCAGATCCAGATGTGATGATGTCACTGATGTATTTTTAACCCCGTCCTGTTCTCTTTGTCTCCGTGCAGGTGCCGGGGAGTCGGGGAAGAGCACCATTGTGAAGCAGATGAAGTGAGTGACGGCTGATTGTTCTGCTCTTCCTCCCATACACAACACACGCACACGCACACACACACAGACACACACACACACACACACACACACACACACACACACCCAACAGCACAGTCAAAGAAACGACAGCATCAGTTGCTACAGGAACATGAAGAGAGGAATCACAGTGAGACAGGAATTAAAGCTCAGACTGAATCATGATGATGATGATGATGATGATGATGATGAAGTCTGAGGGTTTTATGATGATTTATTAATCTGGACTAGAGCTGATCGTCAACTATTCTGATGATGTAATGATCAGTCTGAGTGGGAGGGATTATGCAAATCAGGAAACTAGTGACATCACTGGACGATCATTTAGAGAACAGCTCATTAAACCACATGGATTTCAATCTGGAGCCTGAAAATCACTTTTTAATGGTCAATTCTCACATTTTGGGGCTGAAGACAAACAGCCAGAGCTTCAGAGTCCAGTTCTAGTTTCATCCCTGACGCAGCAGACGGTCCAGGTTGAGCTGCTTTAAAACAGATGTAATCACATCTGAGGTGTTTCCTCTGTTCTAAAGTGAAGAAGCAGAGCTGCTGAGCAGCGTGCGAGGACCAGCTCCTCCTCTGACGGCACCGTCTCAACACTGACACCTCGGTGTCACTGGAACCTCGTCCAGTTGGTCTCGTCCTCTGAAAACAAACCTCATCATCACTCAACTAATACAAATAAAAAAAACAGGAAATGAACTCATTTATGACGAGATTTCACTTTGATCCAGTTTTAATTTTAGTCGTGTTAAACTTCCTGTGGTCGACTCCGGACGCACAACATCGACCTCACACATTATTTAGCTCTTAGTTCCCTGTGTTTATCTGACTCAGACTAAACGTCCCTTCAACAGCTCACTGTGGGACTCAGACTAAACCCTCCTCAGGTGCAGACGTCCCTTCAACAGCTCATTACAACTTTAAAAGATCCAGAAAAAAACATTTTATTTCTTTATTTCTTAACAGATGAATATGTTCATCTTATCAGCACAATACAATGAAATATTTATTGCTCCCAAATAAACTTCTTCTTCTCGGTTCTCTTTAATCTGATCAAGAGAAGTCAGCGAGTTGGGAAATTAAAGTAGTTTCTAGTTTTATGGTCATGTCCATGTTTGGAGGAAATAAATATCTATAAGTGTTGGTTTCGGTTTAAGTTAAAGGATAATTAGCGTTTTTTACAATCTGGACCTTATTTCTAGCATAACATCCCATCATTTCCTCCCCCAGATAACTTTGGTGTCGTTCCAAGTGGTTGTGATGGAATGAGCTGCGTATATCCGTCTAATGGAGTCTACAGGAGCAGAATGCAGCCTCTAAATAACACATTATCTGCAGAGAAACTCCTTCATTTCACCAAGATTTAGTTCTGATAGGCTAGTGCTGTTCCTCTGACCTGGATGATGTCATCTCAGGCTGACCTCTGACCTTGAGCTGGTATCAATGATCCAGGGTCTGACCTCTGACCTGGATGATGTCATCTCTGTAGGTTGACCTGCTGACCTCTGACCTGGATGATGTCATCTCTGTAGGTTGACCTGCTGACCTCTGACCTGGATGATGTCATCTCCGACCGCTGTTCGGCTCATAATAATCATTCTGCTTCGGCATTTGGGTCCATTTTTATCTCAACTATCCAGAGCTTTAGTGAGATGACATCATCCAGGTCAGAGGTCAGACCCTGGATGTTGATAACAGCTAACCTGGACTCAGAGGGGAACAGCAGGAGCCTATCAGAACTAAATCTTGGTGAAATGAAGGAGTTTCTCTGTTTAAATTGTTAAACCCAAGCCTCTAAATCTGTCAAAGACATAAAATTAATGTAGAGATCCTTTAGTTGAACAAGAGAGAAACGTCTGACTGGAGGAGGAGACGAGTAGATACAAAACCCGTCTGAAGGAACCAGAACCAGAACCAGAACCAGAACCAGAACCAGGTGGTTTCATGAACGTCAGGTCGATAGAAACAGTTTGTGTCAGATTCAAGTTGTTTTTTAGAGTTCATCATCATCATCATCATGATCTCAGGTTCTGGTCCCGATCAGAACAACAAGTCGACCAGGAATGTCGTGGTGTGGTTCAGTGTGTGTGTCTGTGTGTGTGTGTGTGTGTGTGTGTGTCTGTGTGTGTCTGTGTGTGTCTGTGTGTGTCTGTGTGTGTCTGTGTGTGTTTTCTGAGCCTCTCTGTGTTTCTCTGTCGTCTCTCTTGCATTTTAATGAGGTTCCTATTCAGCCCAGCAGCAAAGAGCAGCGTGCTGTGTGTGTGTGTGTGTGTGTGTGTGTGTGTCCGGTGGGGGGTCGGGGGGGGGGGGTTGTGTTTGGTTTCCAGTCCAGCAGCTCCTGTCTCAGCTTCTCAGCCTCTCAGTCTTTCAGCTTCTTTCTCTTAGTTTCTTTTTCAAAACAAAGTAAATATTTGTTTTGCTGTCCTCGAGCTGAGAGACACAGACAGAGCTGGATTTTCCCAGCTGCACTTGAACTCAGCACACACACAGTTTTACTACCACAGATGTTATTCTAAGATGCACATGTCAGGTCACAACACAGAGACAGGACGACATGATTCATCCTTTCATTACTGTTGTTGTTGTTGTTGTTGTTGTTGTTGTTTTACTGTGCATCAGTGTGTCTCCTCTAAACGCTGCTGTCCCTCTGTGCTGCGTTCAGGATCATCCACGAGGACGGATACTCAGAAGACGAGTGTAAACAGTACAGAGCCGTCGTCTACAGCAACACAATCCAGTCCATCATGGCCATCATCAAAGCCATGGCCAACCTGAAGATCGACTACGAGGAGGCGTCCAGAGCCGTGAGTCGCACCTCGCCGTTCACGCTGTTCACGCTGTTCACGCTTCACCACAGTCTGTTAATGTGGCACCACATGGTCCGAAAGACATGAAGCTTAAAGGGACAGTTCAACATTTAGTCAAACTGTCCCATCACCATAACCCCTATAGTCATAGCAGTAGGTTCGTTACCTTTAATTGTCGGTGCAAGCTATTTTTAGAATGGCGGAGCAGAGCCGTGAGCTGCTCAGAGCTACGCTACGGAGGCTCATGGGATTTCTTGGTTTCCCTCATCAAACTCATCAAATACACAATCCAACAACTCCACAACGCTCTGGTGGACAAGTTGTGACCTGCACATTCACCACGCTATGAGATAATAACACAACGTTACCACACACAGTTGTTTTAGAGGGAAATACAGAGACTGTTGATGAACAACTGTCCCTGAAGGCAATGTGCATCAGAGGTTTTACATGAATTTGCAGAAATGTTGAACTATCCCTTTAAGTTTCTGTGCACATTTCATCTGTATGAACGACTTCCTCCAGGTTCAGATTCATGGAGCTGCTGAAAAACTTTGTCTTGACTTTTTTTTTTAATACAAAACTAATGTTGCAAATTGTATAAAGATGGAAAAATCTACCTGTTTATTATAAAAGATATTAAAGCAGTTAAATTAATGCACATTTATTTAAGCTGCTCCACTCCAGAAGTAAACAGAGCAACAGCAGTGGTGAACATTAAAAGATCAATGAATCAATATCAGATCTTTCAAATAAAGATCAGTGTATTTTTTAACCCCGTCCTGGTCAACAGTAAACATCTAGTCTGATTCTCCTGTAGCTCCGTCTCCTGGCTCTCATCCTGCTGCTGCTGCTGCTGCTTTGTTTCCCTCTTCACTCTGAAACTGTAGAAAACTACAATAAAACACTGATGTTGATGAACACCATGCCCCGTTGATGCACTTTGCCACTGCTGTTCTTCTTGTTGCCCTAAAGATGTCTGTGTGTAAAGCGTTGCTGTTGTTGATGATGCTGTTGTTTGTGCTGTTTTTTACTTGTTGTCTGTTTTTTATGAGACCGAAGATGAATCTCCACACTGTGGACAATAAAATTAACTAACTAACTAACTAACTAAATATAGAAAAGGAGAGTTTCATGTCTTTAGGAGATCACTTCATCTTCTACTGGATGAACAGTTGTAACATGAACAGACTTGTACGTGTGGACGTCACGTGCTGCAGCTCCATCCTGACCCACAGAGCTGCAGGAAACACATTTACTGTTATTAGAATATGGCTGCAGACGCTCCACTGATTAAATCTCCATCATCTCCACTAATCACCCCCCCACCTCGTCTCCTCCACCTGGCTCTGACCACCACCAGCCTCTGTCTCCCTCCCTGTCCCTCTGCTGCTGCTGCAGACACAGATCCCACTCTGAGCAGCAGATGCTGAGGACGCTCTCCTGCAGAGCTGTGTGTTTCTGCCCCCGTGTGTGTGTGTGTGTGTGTGTGTGTGTGTGTGTGTGTGCTTCCTGCAGACACACACCACCCAGAGAGATGATGAGATCACAGAAACAGAGAAACTGATTCATATTCCCAGATCGTCTGAGCGTTAACGTCTGAATGACTGAGTCTGATCTCTCTCCTCTCATTGGTCACCTGTGTGTCAATGTGTCGTACGCAGCAGGTAACAAGCTGTGTGTGTGTGTGTGTGTGTGTGTAGTGACGTCATACAACATTTACTCCACAGTAAAATATTATAGATAGTGTATATGTACATATATATATGTATATATTAATATTCCTCACTTTGCAGTTTCTCCTCATGTTTGATGGACTCCAGGTGACCTTCAGCTGGATAAACAGGCTTTTATGTGGAAAGAGGCTCTGACTTCCTGGTGTGTGTGCGTTAGTGTGTGTGTGCGTTAGTGTGTGTGTGTGTGTGTGTGTGTGTGTGTGTGTGTGTGTGTGTGTTCCTCCCCTGCAGCAGCTCAGACAGATTTATTAAAGTATCCTGGAATATTTCACTGGATAAAAACACAGTGTTGGTCTGAGAGTCAACAGGACATGATGATGATGATGATGATGATGATGATACAGTGTTGTTACACATGATGACATCCGTGTGTGTGGTTTCCAGGACGACGCCCGCCAGCTGTTTGCCCTGTCGGCAGCAGCAGAGGAGCAGGGCATCCTGCCTGACGACCTGTCCAACGCCATCCAGCGACTGTGGGCCGACAACGGCGTCCAGAGCTGCTTCACACGGGCCCGAGAGTACCAGCTCAACGACTCTGCAGCCTAGTGAGTGCTGCACGCGCACACACACACACACACACACACACACACACACACACACACACACACACACACACACACACACACACACACACACAGCTACAGCTAGAGACGACAGCGGTGTCTCTGATCCTGCTGTGTAGAAACAACAGAGAGTGGACTGGGCACTTCCTGTTCCTGTCTGAAGCTGCAGTAAGAGTCAGTTCTCAGTTCACTACATGACGTCACCTCCATAAGTCCATAGGAACGACCAATCACAGTTAAATGACCAATGGGAGTTTAGATTCAACTGTGTTTTGACAATAATCTATAAAATAATACTAAATATTTACATTATACCTCCCACTGAGGAACATCTGGAGTCTCTGAAACATCTGGAGTCTCTGAAACATCTGGAGGAGGAGCAGGGATTCTTAGACTGGAGGAAGTTGATAAATAGATTTTATTCTGAAGAGTTGGACTAAAATAGAAACATCTGATTTAAGTAGAAACATCTGGTTCGAGTAGAAACATCTGGTTCAGGTAGAAACATCTGGTTCAGGTGGAAACATCTGGTTCAGGTGGAAACATCTGGTTCAGATAGAAACATCTGGTTCATATAGAAACATCTGGTTCAGATAGAAACATCTGGTTCGGGTGGAAACATCTGGTTCGGGTGGAAACATCTGGTTCGGGTGGAAACATCTGGTTCGGGTAGAAACATCTGGTTCAGGTAGAAACATCTGGTTCAGGTAGAAACATCTGGTTCAGGTAGAAACATCTGGTTCAGGTAGAAACATCTGGTTCAAGTAGAAACATCTGGTTCAGGTAGAAACATCTGGTTCAGGTGGAAACATCTGGTTCAGGTAGAAACATCTGGTTCAGGTAGAAACATCTGGTTCAGGTAGAAACATCTGGTTCAAGTAGAAACATCTGGTTCAGGTAGAAACATCTGGTTCAGGTGGAAACATCTGGTTCAGGTAGACACATCTGGTTCAGGTAGACACATCTGGTTCAGATAGAAACATCTGGTTCAGGTAGAAACATCTGGTTGAAGTAGAAACATCTGGTTCAGGTAGACACATCTGGTTGAAGTAGAAACATCTGGTTCAGGTAGAAACATCTGGTTCAAGTAGAAACATCTGGTTCAAGTAGAAACATCTGGTTCAGGTAGAAACATCTGGTTCAAGTAGAAACATCTGGTTCAGGTAGAAACATCTGGTTCAGGTAGAAACATCTGGTTCAGGTAGAAACATCTGGTTCAAGTAGAAACATCTGGTTCAGGTAGAAACATCTGGTTCAGGTAGAAACATCAGGTAGAAACATCTGGTTCAGGTAGAAACATCTGGTTCGGGTAGAAACATCTGGTTCAGGTAGAAACATCTGGTTCGGGTAGAAACATCTGGTTCAGGTAGAAACATCTGGTTCGGGTAGAAACATCTGGTTCAGGTAGAAACATCTGGTTCAGGTAGAAACATCTGGTTCAGGTAGAAACATCTGGTTCAGGTAGAAACATCTGGTTTGGGTAGAAACATCTGGTTCAGATAGAAACATCTGGTTCAAGTAGAAACATCTGGTTCAGGTAGAAACATCTGGTTCAGGTAGAAACATCTGGTTCAAGTAGAAACATCTGGTTCGGGTAGAAACATCTGGTTCAGGTAGAAACATCTGGTTCAGGTAGAAACATCTGGTTGAAGTAGAAACATCTGGTTCAGGTAGAAACATCTGGTTCAGGTAGAAACATCTGGTTCAGATAGAAACATCTGGTTCAGGTAGAAACATCTGGTTCAGGTAGAAACATCTGGTTCAAGTAGAAACACCTGGTTCAGGTAGAAACATCTGGTTCAGATAGAAACATCTGGTTCAGGTAGAAACATCTGGTTCACGTAGAAACATCTGGTTCAGGTAGAAACATCTGGTTCAGGTAGAAACATCTGGTTTGGGTAGAAACATCTGGTTCAGATAGAAACATCTGGTTCAAGTAGAAACATCTGGTTCAGGTAGAAACATCTGGTTCAGGTAGAAACATCTGGTTCAAGTAGAAACATCTGGTTCAGGTAGAAACATCTGGTTCAGGTAGAAACCTCTGGTTCAGGTAGAAACATGTGGTTCAGGTAGAAACATGTGGTTCAAGTAGAAACATCTGGTTCGGGTAGAAACATCTGGTTCAGGTAGAAACATCTGGTTCAGGTAGAAACATCTGGTTCAGGTAGAAACATCTGGTTCAGGTAGAAACATCTGGTTCAGGTAGAAACATCTGGTTCAGGTAGAAACATCTGGTTCAAGTAGAAACATCTGGTTCAAGTAGAAACATCTGGTTCAGGTAGAAACATCTGGTTCAAGTAGAAACATCTGGTTCAAGTAGAAACATCTGGTTCAAGTAGAAACATCTGGTTCAAGTAGAAACATCTGGTTCAGATAGAAACATCTGGTTCAGGTAGAAACATCTGGTTCAGGTAGAAACATCTGGAGCTGATGTAGTCTCCGTCAGAGGACACGTGTCCAGCGCTCGGAGCTGGTTTCACTTCCTGCCTGGAGCTCAGAGCAGAAACCTTTGGACCTGAATTCTCTAAAATCACATTTATTTTAACGATGAAATTGATTCACAACTAAATCACGATGATGATGTCATTCGCTGTGAGTCAGTGATTAAATCATGTTTGACTGTGAAACCACTGTCTCAGTCGTGGTGATTGTTTCTCAGATGCTGCTCCGTCACAACCACACTGTGATGTCATCAGGAGACACTTGGACGATATTTAGATCCATTCAAGGGCTGCGTGTGCACGTCCACTAATAGATCAAACAGATCACTCATTAATTATTCATTAATTATTACTCATGAATTATTGATGAGCAGAGCGAGGCGACATGTGACCTGAGTGTGAAGTGATGAGGAGTTAGATCGTGTGTGTTGAGACGACACGAAGTTCCTGTCAGGAGGGTGTGAAGGAACAGAGCAGCACACGTCCCCCCCCCATCATCCTCCTCCTTAAAGGGACAGTTCAACATTTATAACCCCTCTAGTCACAGCAGCAGGTTCATCACCTTTAATTATGGGTGCATGTTGTTTTGAGATGGGCGGGGCAGAGACGTGAGCTGCTCAGTCCAGGTTCCCTGTCCCTCATCAGACTCATCAAATACACAATCCATCAACTCCACAACGCTCTGGTGGACAAGTTGTGACCTGCACATCCTCTAACCCCCATCCTGTCTCCCCCTGCTCCCCCCCCCCCCCCCAGTTACCTGAACGACCTGGAGAGAATAGCCAAACCCGACTACATCCCCACGCAGCAGGACGTCCTGAGGACCAGAGTGAAGACCACCGGCATCGTGGAGACGCACTTCACCTTCAAGGACCTGCACTTCAAGTAAGACACGCGTCTCGCCTCTCGGTCCAGACACGAAGACGACGTCTCAGAGGGTTTATCACTAAGGCAGCAGCTTCCTCCAGGTTCAGATTCATGGAGCTGCAAACACACACTGTTAGCTCACACACTGCAGAGGTGTGTGTGTGTGTGTGTGTGTGTGTGTGTGTGTGTGTGTGTGTGTGTGTGTGTGTGTGTGTGTGTGTGTGTGTGTGTGTGTGTGTGTGTGTGTGTGTGTGTGTGTGTGTGTGTGTGGTAGAGTAAAACGTGTAGAGACAGAATCCTCTCGGTCTGTTTTCTGTTCCTCAGAAGTTGATTTGTTTCAACACTAAGTCTTTTCTCACTGTGTGCATTTCTTCATTGTTAATCATCACACACACAGACACACACACACACACACACACACACACACACACACACACACACAGACAGTGATATCTGATGGAGACACTGAGGCTTCAAAACAGGAAAATGTTTGTAAAATGTCACAGAGATTTATCAGAAAGAATCAGACTTCACTGGACTGTCGAGGCAGCAGGAGTGTGTGTGTGTGTGTGTGTGTGTGTGTCTGCTGTGTGTGTGTGTGTGTGTGTGTGTGTGTGTGTGTGTGTCTGCTGCGTGTGTGTTTCTGGGTCTGCACTGTGTTTGTGTGTGTAATAGCCTCATATTTATGTCTTAATATATTTTATTTCCTTGTGAAACACATAAAGCAGAGTGTGTTTACCTGCAGCGTCTGCAGCTCTGATCTATGGACACACACGCACACACACGCACACGCACACACACACACACACACACACACACACACAGACTCACTGCTGCAACCAGCTCAGTGTGTGTGTGTGTGTGTCCATCGGCCGCCGTAACGACGTGTTTACACTGTGTGTGTGTGTGTGTGTGTCTGCGTGTCTGCGTGTGTGTGTGTGTGCGTGTCTCTGCGTGCGTGTGTGTGTGCAGGATGTTCGACGTGGGCGGCCAGCGCTCAGAGAGGAAGAAGTGGATCCACTGCTTCGAGGGCGTGACCGCCATCATCTTCTGCGTTGCCATGAGCGCCTACGACCTGGTGCTGGCCGAGGACGAGGAGATGGTCAGTCTGGCTCCGCCCACTTCACGCCACTCAGATCACTAACAATAATAATAATGATGATGATGATGATGATGATGATGATGATGATGGTGTGGTTTCAGAACCGGATGCACGAGAGCATGAAGCTGTTCGACTCCATCTGCAACAACAAGTGGTTCACGGACACGTCCATCATCCTCTTCCTCAACAAGAAGGACCTGTTTGAGGAGAAGATCGCCCACAGCCCGCTCACCATCTGCTTCCCCGAGTACTCTGGTAGGACGGGGACACGTGTCCCCTCACAACAACAACACATCCATCCTCATCCTCACCTTCATCTTCTCTCAGCAGCTCAAAGTTAAAACAAACTTTTTAAAGGGCTACTTCACCCAAAATCGATAATCCACCAATCATCTCCTCCCTGTCGTCAGGCCAAGGACGGATCTGGAGAACTTCCAGAGTCATCGGAACTCTGTAGGAGATCCAGGGGGGGTCAGGAGGGTCAGGGGGGGTCAGAGGGGGGTCAGGGGGGGTCCGGCTGGTGACGGGTTGTCATATAATGGCAGTGGATAGACTTCACTTCTGATTGGTCCAAAACACTTTACTTTACTTTTACTTTTAATGTTTATTTAACAGGGACGATACATACAACATTGTCACAAAGAATGAAAAATGTGATGCATACAAGACGTCTAGCTTCAGCTAATTTGCAGTCTTTGTCCCTGGTCAGGCTAAAGAAAGATAAAGGATACTGAATACAAAATACAATAATGCAAATACAGTGAATAATGCAGTGAACAGATATCATAAACAAATACACACGGCTACAAAATTTAGATTAAAATTGCACAAGTTAAATACATTAAACATTAATAAAATACTGTACTGACAGTGACTTGAGAGAAACATCATCAAAATCGTTAATGTTCACATTTCTGCTGCTGCTTAAGCCAGTGTTTAGCTTTGGCACTAAACATCTTTAATTCTGTTTGAGATTTTATTTCTGGTGGTAAAGAATTCCATAGGTGTGTACCCAGCACTGAGAGAGATGACTGACCAAGTGTTGTCCTGCATCTTCTAATTTTACAGTTTTGGTTGCTCATGCTCCTTGTCATTGTCCCACAGTTGTCTGATTTGATAAATATCTGTGACATTGCTTGTGGGGCCAGTCACACTCTGAACCATCCAGATGCTCCATCCTGCTGGTCCTGCTGGTCCTGACCCCAGGGTCCTGAAGCCCAGACATGGACACGTTGATGTGTTTCTGTCCTGGTTGGAGCAGCAGCTCCAGCAGCTGATGGAGATCTGCTGCCAGATGTTGGTTGGTCGTCGTAAACCACTGGATGTTTGATGTAAACACGGAAGAACATCTCGGGAGCTGCTGCTACAACAGAGATCACATTCATGTTTCCATGTCCTGGCTTCAGGACACTTGGGTGACGACGTGTCCCTTTAAAATATATAACAGAGATATAGATATAGATAATCTCCCACATTACCTCAAAACAAACAACAAGAACAAGAAGATTCCAAGTCTGCAAAAGCCATAAGTTTGCTTTATAATTATATCAACAGTCGTTATTTGTCTCTTTCTGGCGGAGCGGCACTACGTCCTCTAGAAGCTCCTTCTTTACTCGTACGGCCCATAGTGTAAAAAAAAAAGAAGTCTTTTGTCAAAACCAGTACCAGTTCTTCCAGGATGCGACACCAGGCTCCACGGTGGGAGCAGTCAGGATAAACCCCTCCCTACAACTGAACCTGTTGTTCTTTGGAAAATGAACCAGTTTTCCTGTGTGTTTTTCCATCAGGAGGTTTTTATAACAAACACCTTCCAGCTGTTCAACATCCGACGCTGCAGAGAAATCAGTTCAGAGAATCTGATCGTCAACATTATAAAGTCAAATATTAAAATAATAAAACAGAGTGATGAGGACTGAGCAGCTGTCGGCAGGTTTTAACCTCCTCCGTCTCTCTGTCTCTGTCTCTGTGTCTCAGGCCCCAACAAGTACGAGGAGGCCCAGGCCTACATCCAGACCAAGTTCGAGGACCTGAACAAGAAGAAGGACACCAAGGAGATCTACACCCACTTCACCTGCGCCACCGACACCAAGAACGTGCAGTTTGTGTTCGACGCCGTCACCGACGTCATCATCAAGAACAACCTGAAGGACTGTGGGCTCTTCTGAACACCTGAGAGTCCAGGTGAGGCCGCCGGGTCACGGCGATGACATCATCACCCACCAATCACACTTATCTGAAGACAAACAGAGTCTTTGTTGGTGTTTTACACGTTGGAACCACATGTGCATCTATTAGAGTTTCAGAGATACAGATGTGGCTCCAGCACGATATAAAAAAAACACAATTAAATAAACAAAACAAACAGATTTAATCTGTTGAAAAATCCAATAAATACACGAGAAAACAGAACATTAAACAAACAAAAGGCTCTCAGACAAAAACAAGTTGCATTCAGAGTCCAAACTCATTATAAATGAACGCTCCTTCATTATTTGTGTTTTATTTGTGATGTTTTTTCTTCAGATCTTTTATAAACAAAGCAAACCGTCTCCAGACCTCCTGCAGACATCGGCCCCACCCTCAGTCTAAATGATCGCCTACTGGCAGCAAAAAGCACATAGTGTGTATATGTAGCATCACTTGTTGTTTAAAGCCAATAAATGTCTCAACTTGTTCTTCTTAGTTTAATTCATCAGGTGCAGGTGTTTTATTTAACTATGTTCAGGCTTATACTATAATACTGGCATAAAATGATCAGAAAAACATAATTAAATCGTTAATTACAGTGATTTGTATGGAACAGTTATTATAACTCTGAGACTAAAACCTAACAGTGAAATATTAATGGAGTTACATTTTAACAAAAACATAATGAACGATACAAAACTAACTAAAACTAAACTGACTCAGATAAAACGTCTAAAGTTGAAGGAAGAAAACTCAACGTCTTAATATCTATGTTAATACCTACACGACCCCCCAGGGAGACGACTGTGACGAGGACGGATGGAAGATCAGTCGGAGGAAACTGAACCACAAAAATCCCATAAATTTGAATTTCGATCTTCAGAGAAACTTCCTGAAAAATGAAGACTCAATAAAAACTATAAACTGAAACTTGTTGAACTGAGTAAAACTAAACTGAGACAATAGAAATAATAATGAAAAGTTTAAAGGGACAGTTCAACATTTTAGCAAACTGGCCCATCACCATAACCCCTATAGTCACAGCAGTAGGTTCGTTACCTTTAATTGTCGGTGCAAGCTACTTTTAGAACGGCAGAGCAGAGCCGTGAGCTGCTCAGAGCTACGCTACGGAGGCTCATGGGATTTCTTGGTTTCCCTCATCAAACTCATCAAATACACAATCCAACAACTCCACAACGCTCTGGTGGACAAGTTGTGACCTGCACATTCACCACGCTATGAGATAATAACACAACGTTACCACACAGAGTTGGTTTAGAGGGAAACACAGAGACTGCTGATGAACAACTGTCCCTGAAGGCAACGTGCATCAGAGGTTTTACATGAATTTCCCTCTAACACAGGCATGTCAAACATACGGCCCGCGGGCCGGATCCGGCCCGCCGGATGATTTCATCCGGCCCGGTATAAATTTCTGAGTATGTCAAAAAAAAAAAAAAAAAAAAAAAAGCAAGTCTCTAGCTCATTTCTATCAAAAGTTAGGATTTTTTAAAAAGAAATACGCCAAAGCCCGAATACTCCCTCCAGCTGCTAGAGGGCAGCCCAGTGGACGAACTGAAATCCAAACTTGCGGTCTGATTTGAGCACATTAGCGCGATTTAGCGCATATGTCATTATGCGACCTGTCCGTGTGTGTGTGAGAGAGAGAGAGGGAGAGAGAGTCGCGGCCGGTACAGATGATAAACGCTGGATGCGCTGGTTGATAAGTTTAGTTTTTACTGAGGAGGAACTATGAAGAACTGTGCAGTAACATGAAGGTGTGTGGGGACTGTTATTTTGCCGTGGCGGTGCGGAAACCCTGATGTTGTCTTGTGAATGAACTGTAAACACGGAGCAGACGACGGGGTGAAAGTGCGCTACTTCACACTTAATTTGCATACAGCTGTTTCCATCCCATTCGAATCAACCAAAACCCGGCCATAGCGAGCGTATTTCAGATTGTGCGAATCTGCGAATCAGGGTATTTTAATTCGAATCACGGCGTTTCCATCATCATTTTACGATGCGATACAACTAGATGCATCTAAACAGCTGATGGAAACGCACCTATTGTAAAATGTGCTGCTACTCAGGATATTGATGCACTCGTGAAGGAAAAAAGATGCCAGGTTTCAGGAGCCAGCAGCAGCACTGCAGGAGTGCAGTGAGGGAGGGAGAAGGGGGAAAAGGGTGGATTTTGTTTGCACACATGAATAGACCACAAATTTGTACTGGTAATGAACCCTCTTCTCTGAAAAATAAGATGAATATGGTTTCATATTAAAATACAATGTTGAAGTTGTATATAATTCTCAGCCACTGTAGGTCCAGCCTACAAAGTTGTTTGTTTGCACTGCTGACTTTTGCCTCAATAGGTCCAGCCTTATTGGTCTGTTTTGTTTTTTGATAAATGTGCATTTTCAAAGTATGTCAATTAAGGCAAAAATAATTTCTTCATAGCTCCCACTTTGTTTAGTGTGGTGAGTTAATTCAGTGGTTTACTCAGCTGTATTTAATAAACCAATCATTTTATTTTGATCAATTCCATTGTTTGTGAATAAATGTGTTGTTAGAATAGATCCCTTGTGATCCGTAATCATAACATGTAGGTTACAAATGTAGGCTTGATGATAAAGCATAGTACTAAAAAACAAAGCTAAAGATTTGGAGTCGACATTTTGCCATTATTTTACTGGTCCGGCCCACATGAGATCAGAAGGTCTTGATCCGGCCCCAGACCCAAACTCAGTTTGACATGCCTGCTCTAACACAACTCTGTGTGGTAACGTTGTGTTATTATCTCATAGCGTGGTGAATGTGCAGGTCACAACTTGTCCACCAGAGCGTTGTGGAGTTGTTGGATTGTGTATTTGATGAGTTTGATGAGGGAAACCAAGAAATCCCATAATGAGCCTCCGTAGCGTAGCTCTGAGCAGCTCACGGCTCTGCTCCGCCGTTCTAAAAACAGCTTGCACTGACAATTAAAGGTAACGAACCTACTGCTATGACTATAGGGGTTATGGTGATGGGACAGTTTGACTAAATGTTGAACTATCCCTTTAAAACCTCTAACAGCCTTGTACTGGTTTGGTAATGAACCCTCTTCTCTGTTCTTGTCTCTTCCCTCAGATCACTTGAACAGTTCTGATGACCACACACACATCGATCGACGGGGGAACGAACACACACACACACACGTCATGAATGACTCTGCACTGGCCAACCACCATTCTGCTTTGACCTTTGACCTGCTTTTTATAAAGACACCTAAGAGACAGAGGAGTCGACGAGCTCTGCACAACTTCAGCCGTTTCTGATCCGCTCAACTCCAAAAAAACAACGAAAAACAGAAAAAAAAAATCAACATTTATTTTGTATTTTTTGTTCTTTATGTCTATCATGTTTATTTTCAATTACTAGAGGAAGCAAAGGAAACTTTTTTATATAAGAAGATGCATTTCATTTTACTTTTAGAGACTCAGATGTGCAAATTATTATTAAACTTTTAATCACGTGAAGCTTATTTTTTAAAAGATGATGATGAAGCACAGTCGTCAGGCCTGGACAGAGAATATGATGATTAATAAAAGGAATAAAAGTGCTTTTTTTTTAAAATAATAATGTTTACATACTGTATGTTCATCATTCATAGCCAAAACCGCCGTGTATTGTTGTTCTGCATGACTCAACATGACAAATATTAGCTCTGTAATCTGCACAAATTATCTAACATTCCTACAAAATGATGCAAAAAAATAATAAAAGGTTAAAAAAAAAAGATATATAAAAAAAAATAAAGATTAAAAAAAAAAAGGCAGAGCTGATTCTAACGGATATTTAAAGTGTGTGTGTAGCTAACATCCTGCAGTTTGTCTGTGCCTTGACTTCTGTTTACAACCAGTTTGTTAGATTTGACTCGGCTCCCACTGTGCCGGCGCCCCCCCCCCCCGCTCCTCTGCCTGCAGCACCTACAGTATGAATATATAGTGATTATTATTAATGAGAGACGAAAATCTAATTCAGAAGAAAAATTTTAAAAAACGGTTAGTGGTTGTTGTTTTTTT
>CM064896.1:936322-1001322 GCA_030347415.2 Decapterus maruadsi
AGATTAGTGATAATATATTAGAATAAACCCAGCTGGATAAACTCATAAATTAACTTATTGTATAGATTATAATGAGCAGGAAGGCGGGAGTAAATACGTTTTACTTCGTCCCACTTTTTTTCACGTGTTGTCTTTGCAACGTATTTATTTGTTATGTCTGTCCATTATCATTACGCTTTTTGTGTCTAAAATCAACTTTAAGACTAAAAGACTTTAACAGGGAAACAGGGAAAAAAGATGTTGTTGTATATAATATGGAAAATATGGAAAAATATGGAAAAACATGGAGAGCTCAACTGGTTCTGGTTCTGGTTCTGGTTCTGGTTCTGGTTCAGTTTTAACCAGTGAGAGTCCAGATGTGGACCAGTCTGTGTGTCCTCCTGGTTCTGCAGCAGAGTGATGAGCATCAACATCTCAGAGCAGGAGGTTCCTGAACACAACACGGACTGTAACAGAGTCAGAGGTCAGAGGTCAGAGGTCAAAGGTCAGAGTCTAGTCGTTGTCGCAGAGAAAAGTTTCAGTGTTTGAAAAGAAAAACAGAAAACATCCTCTCTTTTCTCTTTTTTCTTTTTTTATTCTCTTAAACTTTCTCTCCCTCCGTCACATGATCTGAGTCCTGAGTTTAAATTTGAGTCTGAGCCTCCGTCTCTCATTGGCCGATCCCGACCAATCAGAGCACAGAAGAGTCTCAGACAGGAAACAGGAGCATTATTATTATTATTATGAGTACTAGTAGTAGTATTATAAGTATTATTATTATTCCTCTGCTTCTGCTCTGAGATGAAGGTGGATGGATCAGCAGCAGTTACAGTTAGAGTTAGTAACAGAGTAACAGAGTAATAGATTACTGTGAGTGAATCAGCTGTGACTAACCAGGGCGTCTCCTCCAGATGTTGGCGTGGTCCACTTCGTTAACGGACTGATCCTTCTTCATTGTGTTGAACTCTATTGAGCCGCAGCTCGTTTGTCCAGTGAGGCGACGGCGTGGAGGAGCTCTGCTCTGATTGGTCGGAGCAGGTCTCAGCGTGTCCCTGCTCCTGGTTTAACTTATTTATTTATTCACCAGGGACAGTGCACGGCTCTCAGCCAGAACTAGATACAACACTAAAAAGACTGCAAGATAGTGAGCTAATGTTTGAATTTATAGTTAGTAGGTGCATGATTGAGTAGATTTAAGATTTATATTTAAAGGGATAGTTCAACATTTTTGGCAAATTGACCCATCGCCATAATCCCTAGTCACAGCAGTAGGTTCGTTACCTATTTCCCTCTAAAACAACTCTGTGTGGTAACGTTGTGTTATTATCTCATAGCGTGGTGAATGTGCAGGTCACAACTTGTCCACCAGAGCGTTGTGGAGTTGTTGGATTGTGTATTTGATGAGTTTGATGAGGGAAACCAAGAAATCCCATGAGCCTCCGTAGCGTAGCTCTGAGCAGCTCACGGCTCTGCTCCGCCGTTCTGAAAAAAGCTTGCACCGACAATTAAAGACAATTTGACTAAATGTTGAACTACCCCTTTAAACCCAGTAAACATACTGATGTCTCCGTCTCCGTCTCCTCAGCTCTGTCTCCGTGACTCCAGCGACTGCCTGCGGGAACACGTGCACTTCATGATGCGGTCTCTGCAGGACCTGAAGCAGCTGCGGAGGAGGAGCGGCGCCGCGGCCCGCCGGCCCCCCCTCACCCCCCTCACCCCCCTCGCCCCCCTCACCACCACCGCCGCCGCCACCACCCAGCTCCCGGAGCTGGCTCGCCACGCCGCCGTGGCGCGGGCGTGTCAGCAGCGCGCTCTGCAGAGGGAGCGGCGCACACGCCTCAGGATGTCGGACGCCAGCAGCTCGGCCAGCACCTACGACTCGGCGTGCTGCCTGAGCGCCGCGCTGGAGGAGGAGGAGGAGGAGGAGGAGGAGGAGGAGGAGGAGGAAGACTCGGTCAGCCTGAGCGTGCGCCTCGGCCTCGCCTCGCCCTGCAGCCACAAGAGCCTGGAGTTCGACTCCGGCTACTCGGAGGCGTCGTGGCAGGACGAGGCCGTGGTTCTGAGGAGGACCAGGAACGTCCGCGTGTCCTCGTCCGCCTGTCTCCGCACCAACAGAGCGCCGAGCGGACGCGTCCGACCCAAATCCACCTCCGACGCCTGTCTGGAGCGCTGGACGTCGTTCGAGGTCGGCGGCGACCCCGAGGACTGGACCAACTCTTTACTGACCCGAGGACGCAACCGGCAGCCTCTGGTCCTGGGAGACAACAGCTTCGCAGACCTGATACAGAACTGGATGGACCTGCCCGAGGAGCCGGCGGCGGCGGCGGCGGCGGGGGCGGGCGGGCTGCCGCCGGGCGCCAGGCCGCGGCCGGGCCGAGGCCGAGGCCTGCTGGGCAACGTGAGGAGGAAGCTGGCCGGGTTCTCCAAGAGCGTGGAGGACCGGGTCAAGGTCCGGGTCAGAACCACAGACTCGTCTCACGTCGGCGGCGGCGGCGGCGGCGGCAGAGCGGCCAACGCCTCCAAGCGTCTGTCCTGTCCCGTGGTGGCGGCGCCGCCCAAAGTCCCGTTCTTCCACCAGTCGCACTCAGGCCTCAACCAGCTGGACTCAGACTTCTTCCACTTCGCCGCCTTGATGAAGTCGGGCAGTCGACAGCCAATCATCTGCAAAGACATCGTGGGCTGCGTCTGAGACGGCGCCCGAGACGAACGTCCTCAGAGTCACTTTATGTGGTAACGCTTGACAACGAGGGACACGGAGCAGAGTTACTGAGGAACTAACACTTATGATTAGTATTAATAGTTAAGCATTAATACTGAATTCTTCACACATAGTTTATAAACATACTCATCACTGTGTTTATAAACTATACTCATGTTATTAGGGATGAATTCAGTATTTAAAGCTTAACTAAGGCTAAACAGTGTGTACTTATTATAAAGTACTCACTCATTTTGTAGTAACTAATAGTTCCTCAGTAACTTCTCTAACTTTGTGAACCTAATTGTAAAGTTTTACCCTTTATTTTTATATATTTACACCATTCTCACCTTTGTATATTGTTGTTATTATTATTAAGCTATTGGAAATAAAAATGTTCTCACAACTGAAACTCTGTGAACTCTTATTTCAGCGCGTCATGTGTTGGTTGTTGCATCACGTGACCCGTGGCGGTCGGCGGGGCGGCGGCCGCCAGTCGGTCATCTGAGCTCCATTACAGCTCATTACAGTCAGACAGAAGGTTTGGTCTGTTTGATAAAACACTGGAGCAGCTGGAGGAGGCAGCTCAGTGTAATTGGTTTATAAGACTTGTGCAGACGTGTTGTTGTTGTTGTTGTACTGTAGGAACTCAGAGAGGCTGGATGGAAGCAGGACGATGAGGTAGCGGAGGTTTACGTGGAGCTGCAGCTTCACTCTGAGCTCTGCTCTCATCACACACATCAGTTAAAGGAGCCGTTTAGAGCTGGAGAGGAAAAACAAAGGAGTGACACATGCACGGAGATAAGCTAATGATCACTTCACCTCTGCTTCTCTCTGCTCATCCATTCAGAGCAGCAGACGCCGTAAAGATAAAGTAAAGAGGGGAGAGTTCCCATCATGCTCCTCTGGCTCTTCCTGCTGCAGCTCATCTGCTCTAGAAGTGTCAGTGAGCAGAGGTTTGCAGCTGGATCAGCGACATCATTCAGACTTATCTCCACAGCGTTCCTGACTGTGAGCCGTCGTTACTATCATACCTATATAATAACATGCACCAGTCTGAGAACAGCAAATCACAGTGTTTAAGAGCGTGCACATCAACTGCAGGCAGTAAAAGCTGCTGCGCTGCAGAGACGAGCAGCTCCATGATAAAACGAGATGTTTTGCTGTGAATGATCCTGTGGGAAAAAATGTGAAATGCAAAAAAAAAAAAGAGCAAAGTTTCCTGGCAGATGAGAGAGGAACTGACATGCAGCTGGTTGAGCAGCAGCAGCAGCTGCAGAGGAACCGCAGCCAGAGACACGTTACAGATGCTGTTTGGCCTCAGGTGAAGCTGTTTGTTGTGAAACTCTGTGATGAGTCTCTGAGGAATGTGTGACATTAAGATCTGGTTTATGATCTGGTCTCTGTCCCTGCAGCCGTTTAAAAGACTCAGTTTAGAGAAAAGCTCTTTCTGTCCTCAAACACTGATTCATTTCAACTCCTTCCTGACTTCCTGTCGTTTTGACGTTTCTGACTCTGAAGAGATGCAAATGTCGGTTTGTGTTGGACTGATGAAGAACTTGACACAGAGAAACATGATCAGCCATCGGTGTCTGTAAAGTGGTGCATCGCTCGGAGGAATCATTTATTTCATTATGCACTTTGAGAATAAAGTCGACAACCCACCCGTCGTCTCTGCAGATGAGAAGACAACAATATTAAAACAGTTCAGATATAACAGGATAAAAATGAATGGACGTCCGTAGAGAAGCCGTGACACCACAACTGGAGCGTTGACTCCTGAGGACGGACCAGAGAGGAAATGTTGACTTATGTATTTTTGCACGTTACTGTTTCTCTCTCTCCTCTCATTTCTTTTTCCTTGAGTGACCCTGACTCTCCAGTAATGATGTTCAGTGGAGCAGGACCATCTCACACCTCCAGACCTCCAGACCATCAGACCATCAGACCTCCAGACCTCCAGACCTCCAGACCTCCAGACCTCCAGACCATCAGACCTCCAGACCTCCAGACCTCCAGACCGTCAGACCGTCAGCGTGAAGGTCGTCTGCCACCCACAGTCTGAGCTCCAGGAGCCGTGACCGGCCTCGGAGCCTCTGTGTGGTGAGGCGGAGCAGCAGACCAGGTCCAGGTCCAGGTGGTCCAGACGACCCGGTGGTCCAGGTCCAGGTGGTCCAGATGACCCGGTGGTCCAGACGACCCGGTGGTCCAGGTCCAGGTGGTCCAGGTCCAGGTGGTCCAGTCCTGCTCCCAGAGTGGACACAACAAACCTCCTCTTCATTAAAACTGTTACTCACTGTTTTTATTCCTCAGCGTCACTGACCCTCCTCTGTCAGCCATGTTGTGATGATGATGATGGTGGTGATGATGATGATGATGGTGATGATGATGATGATGATGGTGGGTCACATGTTCAGGGGCTGAGGAGACAATGAGAAAGAGCATCGGTGAATCTGAGCTGTAACAGGGTTGTTTCTATGAGGGAGCTCTGAGACGAGGATTCACCTGAGGACTCACCTGAGGATCTTCTTCACTGGAACCATCAACATGGATTTCAAGGAGGAACAAGAGCTCAGGTCCAATGTAGGAACTAGTATAATGTGTTCTCTACGAGCAGAGAGGACAGCAGCCGTCTCATGTCTTACACTCTAAAGGACAGACAGGAGCTGTTTCAGAAAGCATGGCGTCGACTCCACAACCTGGACCTTATTTCTATCATAAAACCCGATCATTTCCTCCACCAGGTAACTTTGGTGTCGTTCCAAGTCGTTCTGATTAAATGTGCTCCATCCAGAGTCGTGTATATCTGTATAATGGAGTCTACAGGGAGCAGAAAGAACGACTCGTAACGACACCACAGTTTTCTTGCAGCAGCTCCTGCAGCAGCAGCTCCTGCAGCTGCAGCTCCTGCAGCAGCAGCTCCTGCAGCTGCAGCTCCTGCAGCAGCAGCAGCTCCTGCAGCAGCAGCTCCTGCAGCAGCAGCAGCAGCAGCAGCAGCAGCAGCAGCAGCAGCAGCAGCAGCAGCAGCAGCAGCAGCTCCTGCAGCAGCCGGACTTCAGACCACAACCTGGAGTCAGAGAGATGAGTTTAATGAGATCCACACACACACACACAAGTTATTCCTATTAGCCTATCAGCAGCAGAGAGAGGGGCAGGAAGTGAGGGGGGGGGGGGGGGGGGTTCGGCCTCCAGTATGACGAAGCATGAATGTGATTAATGAGCTTTTTGTTTTCTTTTTCTCTCTCGTTCTTCTGGCTTCGTCTCCGTCTGCTAAAGAAAACAAAACACACACACACACACACACACACACACACACACACACACACACACACACACACACACACACACACACACACACACACACACACACACACACGGACGGACACACACACACACACACACACACACACACACACACACACACACACACACACACACAGTTTGAACACACAACAACACATGGACAAGACACACACACACGCACTCACACACACACACACACACACGCGCACACACACACACACACACACACCAGGACCAGTCCGTCCTGGTTCTGATCTAATCAACAGTTTGAACCAATAACAATAATGAAAATCTTTTTATTGAAGCTGAATCTGGTCTCCGTGGAAACGACCTCTGATCTCAACTCCAGATTGACTCTGCAGATGTAGAAGGTAAACAGCTGCTCTGCTCCTCTGCTCCTCTGCTCCCTACTACAGACCGGAACAGGGAGGGAGGGGGAGGAGGGGGAGGAGGGGGGTTCATGGGAATCATAACAGACAAGATGACATGATGGAGAAATATCCCAGAAGGCTTTGCTTTGGTTCTCATGGTCAGACGGAGCCTCAGAGGTCAGAGCCTGTTTCCTCAGGATAGATAGATAGATAGATAGATAGATAGATAGATAGATAGATAGATAGATAGATAGATAGATAGATAGATAGATAGATAGATAGATAGATAGATAGATAGATAGATAGATAGATAGATAGATAGATAGATAGATAGATAGATAGATAGATAGATAGATAGATAGATAGACAGATAGAAGCTTCCAGGCTGAGACAGACAGAGAATAAGAGCGACTTCCTGTCTCTGCTCTGGTCTCACATTCAGCCTCACTGTGACAGAACGGTAGCTCCTATCAGAACCAAACCCAGACCGTCAGCGCTGTCAGGACTTCCTGAACCATCTGCTGTGATTCTGCTGTTTCTACAGTAAATATTTTGGAGACAGTTGCGAGTTTAAAACATCGGTCCGTTCTGCTTCTCTCAGATAATCTTTGTATTGGAGTCAATGAGGAGCAGAGACAGACGTGGCCGCACTCAGAGGCTGATCATTTAAATTCTCTAAGTCTCTCTGATATGTTGAACACATGGTGAGAAACAGAACAGGTTTGTCTACAAATGTGGAAAAAATCATGTGTGTAGAGTGTAAACTGTGTCCAGGAGCAGCGTGGAAAGAGAAAAATCCTAGATTTTTTTCCCCCTGTCTCCCACTCTAACCGATGATGTCATCACTCTGACACCAACATTCCGTGCAATACACACCCATTATAATCTCATAATCTCTCCAAAAATGATCATGGTCATTGATCAGGGATTGATCAAAAACTATTCAACCTATCAAAACGTGGATTAATACAGTAATACACAAGACTTGTGTCTACTATTTACAGTTTAAACGGAGTCTCTAGGTGAAAGTATGGCTGAGCAGTAGACAACAGTTGGCAGGATGAAAAGTGTTGGAACCTGCTGCTCTTCACTCTGCAAAAGGTCCTAAAATCTACATTTTTATTCTGCAAAAGGTCCTAAAATCTACATTTTTATTCTGCAAAAGGTCCTAAAATCTACATTTTTATTCTGCAAAAGGTCCTAAAATCTACATTTTTATTCTGCAAAAGGTCCTAAAATCTACATTTTTATTCTGCAAAAGGTCCTAAAATCTACATTTTTATTCTGCAAAAGGTCCTAAAATCTACATTTTTACCACCACTACAGCTGCTAAAACGTCTCTGACATTGTTTTATTCAATTGTAACTATCTTCCTAATATTTTTCTTTTAATTATTTCTTGTTTTTAACTCATTGTTTTATGTTTTGTTGTGTTTCTGCTGTGAATTTGCTCGACGCCACTGTAAATGAAGACTCCTCAATAGATAAAATAAATGTAAAAGTTCCTACATGAGGAAAAAGTGTTCAATCTTGATTAAAGGTTTGTTTTTACAGAAACATCAGTGACTTTCTGCAGAATTGTGCAAACCTTTCTCAGCTCAGTTCAGCAGAACCAGTGGAGCGCTAATTCCTCCGTATCCGACTGTAACGTTAGACTGAAAACTCTTCTGCAGCTTGAATAAACAGTCAGTGTGTCAGGAATGTGGTTTTATTATTCTCTGCCATCTCTGCTCCTTCTTCCTGCGGAGCTCAGACCTGCCTGGACCTGCAGCGTCTCATCGTGTCCCACTGCACCCACATCCACCCCGGCTCGCTGCCAACGTCACGTCTCCGCTCCGACACAGAAAACACGGCAGGAAAAAGGGAACGGGAACAAAAACCATCCCCGTCTTTCTGCTCGGCCCATAAAACTGTTGCAGTTTCACTCTTTCTGTCTAAAACCAGACAGAAACCTCAGGATCCATTTGGACCAGATCCCGTCTGAGCAGATCCTGGACCTGTGTTGCAACAGTTTTCAGTTTAGTTTCAGTGAGTTCAACCAGCGATGAAGCAGTTTTACTTTAGGTTTCATTTTTGAGGAATCGACTAGTTTTTATTGAGTCTTAGTTTTCCAGGTTTTAGGAGAAACCTCTGAAGATGAACTTGTTCCCTTTTAGTTGCATCCATCCCATAATGTTCCCATCAGTCCTCATCAGGTTCCATTCACTCGTAGCTGTCATTTTTATTTTTATTTCAGTTACTAGATAGATTATTATTCCACTGCTAGTTTTACTTTTCCATCCGTCCACCGCGTGAAGCTGCAGCTGTTTGACTGTGAGAGAGAGCGTCTCTTCACCAGCACACGGCCCAGTGTGTGTGTGTGTGTGTGTGTGTTTATGGCCGTCAAACACACACTTTCACTGCCAAACACAAATATTCTCACTCACACACACACAGACACACAGTTCAGCCTGGTCCAATAGACTCAGAGGGACCGTCAATAGACTCACACTGGATCCAGTCCAGCTCTGTTTTCATTAGCTGTTAGCTTTAGCATGTGACACATGCTGCTTTGGTTTTTACCCAGAATGCCCTGCAGGTGACCCTCCATAAAACAGCACCAGCTCCGTCTCTCGCCGTCATGTGACTCACATTCAAAATCCTGAGAAAAGAAACGTAAGGACAGAAACCTCCAGTCTGTTCAGATCCTGCAGCAGAGACAGGACGCTTCAGGACCGGAGCGGAGCGGGAGACGGGACCGGACGGGACTGGACTGGACCGGACTGGACCGGACTGGACTGGACTGGACCGGACTGGACCGGACTGGACCATGTTGGAGGAACTCCAAGTGTGGAGACATAAGAAGAGGTGGAAAGAAGAGACATAAATCCTGCTGCATGAGGAAGAGGAGGAGGAAACTTGTTTTGCAGGCCGCTACATCTACGTACAATGATGCAAACTTTCAGAGTCATCAGAACTCTGTAGGAGTTCCAGGGGGGTCCGGCTGGTGACAGGTTTTCATACAATGGCGGTGGATAGAGTTCACTTCTGATTGGTCCAAAACACACACTCTGAACCATCCAGGTAGGTCCGTACAAACAGCTCAACAGATTTTGGAACCAGAAGCGTTTTGATGACTGAAGTTCTCCAGACCGTTCTTTGGTCTGACGGAGGAGATGATTGGTGAATAATTGATTTTGAGTGAAGTAGCCCTTTAAAGTAGCCTGGTTCACACCAGATCATCTCAGTGTAGATGGAGATTCGGTCTGGGAACCACACGCTCACTTTTGCATATTTGAGGCCCAGAGCGGTTTATTGGGCGCTATACGAATCTGTACGTAGCTCGGAGCCAATCGTATCAATCAACCCCATGACGTATGTAGAGCAACAGAAATGCTCTCGCTAAACGTTGCATTTTTCAAATAAACTTGCGGCCTAAACTTCAAACACGTTTCTAAGCGTCTGCCGCCATGTTGGATCGACAAGTGATCAACATCCTCGCTGAGGAGAAATGGTTTCCAGGACGACTTGCAGAGCGAATAAAATGGCACGTGACGCAGCCTGTGTAAAAGCAGGATACCTTCACAGTCCTTCATTATGACGAACAGGAAGTGGAGGTCAGAGGAGCGACCATGATAACTGCCCCCCCCCACAGCTCCATCTGTCTCTGTCCTCTCAGACTGGGAGGACGGTCCCTCCACGTCCACACAATGAGTCCCTTCAGACACTGTGTGGTCTCAAAGATCTCTCTGTCTCTGTCTCACTCCGCTTCCCTCACGTCTTGACATTTTCACTTCCTGCCGACCCCCCCTTTGGACCCCCTCCATCCCATCATCTCATCCTCCTCTCTGTGTCTTCTCATGTCTCCTCAATTCAAACTGCAATAAAACCCGTGGACCATTTGCATTCTGGGCCGTGGTACGTGTCCCCCCCCCGCTGCAGGAAGAAAAGCCCCTGCAGGTATTTGTTGCTGCTGCCGCTGTGAGCTGGGTCTCTGCTGCAGCGTCTCCGTCTCTCATGGCTGCCTCTTCCTCCTCCTCCTCCTCTTCCTCCGTCTCACGCTGCTACGTCTGCTTATGGATAATTTGTTCTGATGGCTGAGCTGCTTCGGTGACCTCTGGTGACCTCTGGTCCTGACGGATGCCAGAGCAGAACCAGTGTAAATACAGGACGTGGAGAGAAACGAGAGAAAGTGTCAGTGGAGGCCACGACACACACACACACACACACAGAGACACACACACACACACACACACACACACACACACACACAGACACACACACTGGCTGCTTGTTTCTGCTTTCACACATTCATTTCTAGCCCAGCCGACTGTTTCCTCTCATTTCTAAAGCGTCTGTCGCGGCCGACGCAGCGTGGCTTCAGACTCCGTCACTGTTCCGAGCCGGTTCCGTCGTGTGGGAAAGTCTGAGCGATTCTTCAGGGACGTTGTGAGTGTTGTATGAATCTGAATGAGGATGGGGTCTGGGGGTCAGAGGTCATGTGACTGGAGACGAGGTCAGACAGTGAAATGATCATGTGACCGTGTGACAAACAGATTCCTCACATCGCTGAACGGAGGAAACGGAGCTAAAACACATGCAGTCGTTCTGTTCAAACTGATGTTTCACTGCAACTGGAGCTGCAACATCTGCAACATCTGCAACATCTGCAACATCTGCAACTGGAGCTGCAACATCTGCAACTGGAGCTGCAACATCTGCAACATCTGCAACATCTGGAACATCTGTAACATCTGTGTGTCCATGTTAATGTAGCTTAGCTTAGTTTAGCAAGACAATAAACAGGTTAAAAAGCCTGGATTTATCTGAAGGTGACAGTATTCACCTGTAGCAGAACGGCTACGTCTGAATGGAATTTACTTTTTTTTTATTTTACCACTTTTTCTAGATTTTTAAAAAAACTTTTTTTTGAGAAATTTTGCCACTTTTTTCGATAAAAATTTTCTTTTTCTTTTTCTTTTGAACATTTTTTACAGTACATTTTAACACTTTTTTTTCGATAAAATTTTTCCTTTTTTTTCTTTTTTTTTTTACCACTTCTTCCTAGAAAATGCTTAAATGTTTTTGAAGAAATTAGACCTCTTTTTTCCAGAAATTTCTCGAGAATATTTCCAAAAATCCACACCATTAGCCCTAATTTAAATGTATAATAGTAATGATCTTCAGGCTCATAACAGAAATGTGTGTATTTCTGGTGTTTACTTCTAAATTTGGTCCAATGAGGGTCTTTGGTCTAATTTGTGTTAATGAACCGCTGCTCTCGACTGAATGACAACCACAACTCTTTATTCTACATATTTTGGTCATGGATGAAAATACAGACATTGTTATGACTTCCTATGAGCCATTTGGGAAATTTTGGGATAAGACATTCCTAATGATCCCTGTTGGTTTATAACTGATACCAGACGGTTTAACAGTTATAATGTTTCAAAATACCGTCGTTACAAGAAACTTTGTATCTTTGTTGCTGTTTGGTTTAAAAAACAAACAAATGTCTGGAAAATGTCAGTTTGTGCAACAACACAGGTTTAAAGTCATGTGACGGCCGCGTGTCGTCCTCGTCTGGCGGCCCCTGAGTGGACGCGGGGCCACGAGGACGTGATGGAGGAGACGGAGGAGACGGAGGAGACGGAGGAGATGGAGGTGACGGAGGAGACGGAGGTGATGGAGGAGACGGAGGAGACGGAGGAGACGGAGGAGACGGAGGAGACGGAGGTGATGGAGGAGACGGAGGTGATGGAGGAGACGGAGGTGATGGAGGAGACGGAGGAGACGGAGGTGACGGAGGAGACGGAGGAGACGGAGGTGATGGAGGTGACGGAGGAGACGGAGGTGATGGAGGAGACGGAGGAGACGGAGGAGACGGAGGTGATGGAGGAGACGGAGGTGATGGAGGTGACGGAGGAGACGGAGGTGATGGAGGAGACGGAGGAGACGGAGGAGACGGAGGAGACGGAGGAGACGGAGGAGACGGAGGTGATGGAGGAGACGGAGGAGACGGAGGTGACGGAGGAGACGGAGGAGACGGAGGTGATGGAGGTGACGGAGGAGACGGAGGTGATGGAGGAGACGGAGGAGACGGAGGAGACGGAGGTGATGGAGGAGACGGAGGAGACGGAGGTGATGGAGGAGACGGAGGAGACGGAGGTGATGGAGGTGACGGAGGAGACGGAGGTGATGGAGGAGACGGAGGAGACGGAGGAGACGGAGGTGATGGAGGAGACGGAGGAGACGGAGGAGACGGAGGAGACGGAGGAGACGGAGGTGATGGAGGAGACGGAGGAGACGGAGGTGACGGAGGAGACGGAGGAGACGGAGGTGACGGAGGAGACGGAGGAGACGGAGGAGACGGAGGAGACGGAGGTGACGGAGGTGATGGAGGAGACGGAGGAGACGGAGGAGACGGAGGTGATGGAGGAGACGGAGGAGACGGAGGTGACGGAGGAGACGGAGGAGACGGAGGTGACGGAGGTGATGGAGGAGACGGAGGAGACGGAGGGGACGGAGGAGACGGAGGAGACGGAGGAGACGGAGGTGACGGAGGAGACGGAGGGGACGGAGGAGACGGAGGAGACGGTGGTGACGGAGGAGACGGAGGTGATGGAGGTGACGGAGGTGACGGAGGAGACGGAGGAGACGGTGGTGACGGAGGAGACGGAGGAGACGGAGGAGACGGAGGAGACGGAGGAGACGGAGGAGACGGTGGTGATGGAGGAGACGGAGGTGATGGAGGAGACGGAGGTGACGGAGGAGACGGAGGAGACGGAGGTGATGGAGGTGACGGAGGTGACGGAGGAGACGGAGGAGACGGTGGTGACGGAGGAGACGGAGGAGACGGAGGAGACGGAGGAGACGGAGGAGACGGTGGTGATGGAGGAGACGGAGGTGATGGAGGAGACGGAGGTGACGGAGGAGACGGAGGAGACGGAGGAGACGGAGGAGACGGAGGAGACGGAGGTGACGGAGGCTCCTGCAGCAGCAGATGGTCGCTCTCCGCTCGCTGCACCTGGAAAACAAAACGGCTGAGCGAGCGGCTCGGTCCGACTGATGGAGTCAAACATTAAACTCAGAGTCGTTAACCCCCCCCACCACACACACACACACACACAGAGACACACACACACACACACACACACACACACATGGTCCTGATCAGCCTGTTCAGCGCCGACTGCTAGGAACTCAAAAAATGTTGACTTTTTCCATTCGTATTAATTCATTTGATGAAATAATCCAGTTGAAGGCCGGTAGTAGTGACCTGTAATCTCTTGTCGATGACAGATGAGACACAGTTACCATGGTAACAGATGATCCAGTTTGACCTTCAACACAGAAGAGGCAGGTTGGTCAATGGACTTCTATTAGTCATTATGGGTGTGTGTGTGTGTGTGTGTGTGTGTGTGTGTCCGTCTGTGTGGACGCTGCTGTGACCTGAAACATCAACACACTTCACACTGAAGTCTATTATAACTAATGATCATGTTATTACAGTCAAGCAGCTTTAATTACCCAGAGATCAAACAACCTGTTTCCACTTCAGTCTCAGAACCAGATTTTCAGGCCGTCGCCACCAGGCCGTAAACAGCTGAGTCAGCGCCACCAGGCCGTAAACAGCTGAGTCAGCGCCGCACAATCACAACGGTTGCGTGACAGATTGGTGTGCATGAGCTGCAGCGGTTATTGTAACTGATTACTTTCATTTTCCTGCAGCTGGAGCCTCTGATGGGACTCAACCACCTGAACCTGCGCCGCCGCTCACACAGGCCGCTCATGTTGTTGTTGTTGTTGACATGCAGCTTTATTTATTACACCAAGAGGCAACTCAGTGCTTTAGCTTCATCAAAACTAGACTCAAATAGAGCATAAATATGAGTTTGCATCATGAAATATTGATTTGTATTAAAACAATTGAAGGGACAACGAGGAGTTTTGGAAAGCAGAGTGTTTTCACTACATTTCCCATGAGCCTCAGCGTGCACGGTGAAATCCTTGGACCGGCGCAAGACGGACGAAAGCGAAAACTTTGCCAAGAAAGAACGATGCCAACTAGCGATCCGGCGGCGTTATTCCCAGGAAACGCTGGACGAGCCCACGACTAAATAATAATATCACAATAACTATCAGACAAAACGATATATTTATCTAAATGGAGCCATTATATATCGATATGAGACTCTTTTAGAACCAAATACAAACTCCTCTGGGTCCGTTTAAGAGGATTTACTGTGCAAATGCAAGATTAGGATTAAAAGTTCTTTGAAAGAGTTCACAACCTGGTTTTAACAAAGCTTAGAGTTCAGTTCTGCTTGTTAATGTTAATGCATCTCAGTGGCTGGACCTGAGTATCATCCAGAAGACTCTGTCTGTGCTTCATGAGACCCTGACCCTCCAACAGAGCTGCAGCATCGACTGGAGGATCCAGATCCAGATCCAGATCCAGATCCAGATCCAGATCCAGAAGCTGCAGCTGAACTTCCTGCAGGCGTTTCCTGTAAAAACCCTTCAGGCGTTCGTTTTCCCTCCAGGCTTCAAAACCAAACTGCCACTTTCAAAACGAGTCTTAAAATAACCTGCTGTCCCTCCTTCACCTGCCGCCACGCCCGCCGTCCCCTCACATGGAGCTGAATGGCGGGATAACTGAAAGGTTTGATGATGATGATGATGATGATGAGTCAAAGCCTCAGGAACGGGATGGATGACTTCTCCTTCACTGTGGGAACTCCAGACCGGCTCGACCAGCTCCATGACAGCAGCGGGAACGGCAGCCTGGGAAAATGTCTCGGTGGCGGCGACACGGTGGCTTCAGTCACGTGACCTCGTCAACGTTCAGGCGTCGCTGCATGACGTTTCTCCTCAGGGATGATTTCAGACTGATTCCTGGAAGCGGCGGTGACGGAGACACGACCAGGACAAAGCTGCTCCCAGATTACTGCTTTATTGTTGGGATTAAATATTGTTTGGTTTTAATCCATCTGATCATCTGGCACTTTGAGATATTTAGTTTATTTAATTATAGGCTACTTATATAAAATAGGTCACTGTTAGAATAAACCCTGTAGAGTTAGAGTCAGGTTTAGGTTTAAGATTAGATTAACCCTCAGGTTGTAGATTAGGGCTGGAGCCACATGCCGTTCAGGTTCAGACATGTTGATCTGACGTGTTTGTGTTTCTCTTTCCAGAACTGAAGTGAATGAATGATTGAAAAAAAACAAAACTTTTTCCCACGTGGAAGTCGCTCTTTAATCCAGGTGTGCAACATTTAGATGCTAATTGTTTCTGCTGTTATTGTGTGTCTGGTTCTCAGCCTGGAGGTCAGGGCCCGACATCCAGGTGACCTTTTCAAATAGCAGCGTTTATGGTAGAAAAGTATTTCTGATCATTATTCTTTCATGAAATCTCATAAACCAATGAACAGGTCAGTGTGACACGTGTTTAGCTGAGTGACTTCTCTGAATCGTCTTTTAGCTCATGGACAAAGAGGAAATATCCAACTTAAAGTGATGTCATTTCTTGAATCACATTTACATGTGAACTTTTTCTACAATCTGATTGGACATTCCAACTTCACCGTTTACATGGACGCAAAAAATAGACTTGTTTTAGAGGTAAACTGTCCCTGAAGGCAACGTGCATCAGAGGTTTTACATGAATTTCCCTCTAAAACAACTCTGTGTGGTAACGTTGTGTTATTATCTCATAGCGTGGTGAATGTGCAGGTCACAACTTGTCCACCAGAGCGTTGTGGAGTTGTTGGATTGTGTATTTGATGAGTTTGATGAGGGAAACCAAGAAATCCCATGAGCCTCCGTAGCGTAGCTCTGAGCAGCTCACGGCTCTGCTCCGCCGTTCTAAAAACAGCTTGCACCGACAATTAAAGGTAATGAACCTACTGCTATGACTATAGGGATTATGGTGATGGGATAATGTGACAAAATGTTGAACTGTCCCTTTAACATGTGCGTCTACATGTAAAGAAGAGACAAAAGGAATAATGAACGTCTTTGTTTCAGACCAGCCGTCTATTTTTGTTGTGCACGGATGTTAACAGGCGACACAACATCAACACAACATCAAGATGAGCATGGGTTCTAAAGGTACACACACACACACACACACACACACACACACACACACACACACACACACACACACACACACACACACACACACACACACACACACACTGAGGTGCAGTAAAGCTGTGATGTCACCTGATGGTCACTCAGGCACCTCGCCGTCTGTGTAGCTGCAGGGCCGATCGCCGCGACAACAGACTGACCACTGTGTCACTAATGACCTCACGGCCTCATGTGACCTGTCACCACCCACACACACACACACACACACACACACACACACACACACACACCCTCCCCCAAACATCCCATAAATCACTTGGTACAGACTTGCTTTTATGTGTCGTCATCCTCTTCTTTTCTTCCGTTCTCTTTGTATACTTGTTGTATACTTGAAAGTGTACTTTTATAGACTTCAAATGTTCCAATTTAGTCTGTAGAAGTATTAAATTAGTATACTTTATAGATGAGTGTACTTGTTGTATATTGAAAGTGTATAGTATAGACTTTACAAATCCTTTAGTCTGAAGAAGTCTGTTTTTACTTTCAGACGCTCTTAGGTTTAGTATACTTGCTATACTTTCTTCTTTTTCAAGCATTCTTTTATCCCATCTCCATGTCATTTACAATATATGTTAAATACAACTTTGCAACACACAATACACATTAAAGGAGGATTATGTGTATTTGCAATATGCAGTAAAGAGAAGTGCACATATGAATGCTGCTGCTGCTGCTGCTGCTGCTGCTGCTGCAGGGTGATGGAGGAAATACTGCTTTAAAAGAGGTTTTGATCTCAATGGGTGTTTCTGGTTAAATGAAGGTTAAATAAATGCATATCCACCTTTTATTTATTTTTATCTATATCTGCATCCCTAGATTTAAAATATAGACAGTGGATATGGAATTACAACATCCTTAATCAATAGACTTCAAGTCTATGTCTGACTTTTATAGACACATAACACTGATACTGATCAATGAGGTGAAGGGACAGAGCGGAGGAACATCTGGGGTTTCACATTTCATGGAAGCATTGACTCAGAGTGCAGATGGATTATTGTGAATCTGTATTCAAATATCTCACAACGACTCAACTGATTATATTTGTTGGAAAAACTGTGAAGTTTCTCATTATTATTATTAGGCTAACATGCAGTTATGTTTTCTAATCTACTAAACACTGCATCGTGTGTAACAGCTGGAGTGTGTGTCCAGCCTCGTGGCCTCTGCAGCGTCTTATCAGCACCGTTCATCACATTAACTCCGTCTGATCTAATCAGCAGTGGATTTATCTTCCATTTCTCTTATCGCCCTCTTCTGCCTTTTCACCTTCTGTATTTGAACACAAACCACATACATCAGCTGAACCAGAGCAAATAAACCTGAGATAGTGCTGGTGTTTACACAGTGAAGCCGGGCCGTGCTGTGTCGCTCTGCAGGCCAGTGATGCTGCACGCCGTCGCTGCACGCTGCAGGCCGAGTGATGCTGCACGCTGCAGGCCGAGTGATGCTGCACGCTGCAGGCCGAGTGATGCTGCACGCTGTCGCTGCACGCTGCAGGCCGAAGGCCGAGTGATGCTGCACGCTGTCGCTGCACGCTGCAGGCTGGCGCTGCAGGCCGAGTGATGCTGCACGCTGCACGCTGTCGCTGCAGGCCGAGTGATGCTGCACGCCGGCGCTGCACGCTGCAGACCGAGTGATGCTGCACGCTGTCGCTGCACGCTGCACGCTGTCGCTGCACGCTGCACGCTGCAGGCCGAGTGATGCTGCACGCTGCACGCTGCACGCTGCAGGCCGAGTGATGCTGCAGACTGCAGGCCAGCGCTGCACACTGCACGCCGTCGCTGCTGCAGATCAAATACACCGGCTCAGCAGCAATTAGCATCCACATTCCTCCTGAAGCTGCTTCGCTCGCTGTGGTTTGATGTTTTTACTGCAACGTCAGCTAAAGTCTGACCGGCCATGGATTTCCTTTCACTTCCAGATGAGACGCTGTTTTTCAATCTTTCAGTCAAACGGCAGAAAAAACACACAAATACTGTTTTACTGCTGCAAACTCACAAAGAGCCAGTGTTTCTCTGAGGGAGCAGATTGACATCCTGTTCACTTTCTGCCCAGAAACAACCCCCCCTAACCCCCCCACGTCACCCCCACCCCCCAACTCACCCCCACCTCAGTGCTGTAGCACCACAACCTGGTTTTAGTGCAGATTAAGACAAATGTGGACAAATGTTTTCCAGATGAAGTTCAGATTCTCTATAATCTATAACAAGATTATTTCACAGAATATCGAACTATTCCTTTAAATCACACACGTCAACCTCAAGGCCTGAAAATGTCATGTTAAAGGGATACTTCACCCAAAATGGATAATTCACCAATCATCTCCTCATCGACACCGTCAGGCCAAGGAAGGGTCTGGAGAACTTTCAGAGTCAAAACTCTTTAGGAGTTCCAGGGGGGTCAGGGGGGGTCAGGGGGGGTCCAGGGGGGGTCCGGCTGGTGACGAGTTTTCATATAATGGCAGTGGATAGAGTTCACTTCTGACTGGTCCAAAACACACACTATGAACCATCCAGATAGCTCCGTCCTGCTCGTCTCATTTCATTCATTATTTTCTTATTTAAAGAGAAAGACAGAAAATTTCCTTCTGGTTCTAAAAGAGTCTCATATTAATGTGGATGAATCTACGTCACCACGTGTTAATGGCTCCATTTAGATAAATATATCGTTTCGTCTTTATAGTTATTGTGATATTATTATTTAGTGCTCGACTCGTCCAGCAGTTTCAGTTTCCTGGATCGCTAGTTGGCATCGTTTATGGTCAGAACTGCGACGGTATCTGATCGTCTTCCAACTAATGAAAACATTCTCAGCAAATGTTTTCGTTTCTGTCCGTCTTGCACCGTGCACGCAGAGGCTCATGGGAAATGTAGTGAAAACGCTTCGCTTTCTGAAACTTCGTTGTCCCTTTAATGTTATTGTCATTGAGAAGCTTTATATCCTGCTGGCTGTTCAGCTGTTCAGTAGACGTCAGTGTTTCAGACCTGCAGGTGTAGCTGCTTCCTGCTGAGGCAGAGTCAGAGTCAGCTGTGAAACTCTGGAGGTGTTGATGATGATGATGATGATGATGATGATGATGATGATGATGATGATGATGATGATGATGATGATGATGATGATGATGAACTCCTCACTGGGACCAGAATGGGTTTTATAAAAGATGATGCAGCTTGTTTACTGCCCCCCCCCCCCCCCCCCCCGCCTCCCTCCCCCACTTCCTGCTCGGGGGCAAAATGAGAAACCACCCCGTCCTCACAAGGATGGCTGTGTGTGTGTGTGTGTGTGTGTGTGTGTGTGTGTGTGTGTGTGTGTGTGTGTGTGTGTGTGTGTGTGTGTGACCTGCTGCCTCTGATTAGATGCTAATGTCATTATCACACTGGCATGAAGCCTCTTCTATCAGACTCAGAGGTGAAGACTGTGTTCCTTTGTGTGCAGCTGCTTGTTCTCCACATGCACTCTCCTAATACGCTTGATGTGATCACATTAGCCCCCCCCCCCCCCCCCCCCCCCACCACCTCACCCCCCGACTCTGCAGCCTCATCCTGCCTCTGTATCCCAGCAGGCAGCAGTCATCCTGCTTCTCTCTGTCTCTTTTCTTCTATATCGGCCTCTTTCATCGTCTTCTCTCCGTCTCTTTGTCGCCCACAACAAACGCAGCGCTGCCCCCCAGGAATGACTCCATGATGAGCTGCACGCTGAGCGCTGACAGCTACATGATGTGGAACATGTATGTGTTCAACACCGTGGTGGGAGGAGGGGGTGATGCTCTGTTTCCATCTCTACAACTATTAATGATGTTGCATCTGCAGGTTTGTAATGAAACAACATGACGTCACAGGATCGTCGACTTATTCCACTTCTCAAGGAGAAAATTTCCTTCTCAAAGGAGAAAAAACTGCTTTTTTAAAAAGGAGAAGAAGGAGAAGAAGAAGAAATTTATTTTTGTGCAAAAACCAAACAGTCCAGGCACAGGAACTGTTGTGCAGGGTTCTCTAGTAGTAAGTTAAAAGACACAGAAAGGCATGGAATAAAAAGAAAAGAAAACCAATGATAAAGTAGAAGTGAGTAAAAAATACAATAAATGCATGTGAAATTATGAGTACTAACATTAGAGGGTCAGTTCAATCTCGTTGATTATGATGTTGCATCTGCATTTTTAAAGAAACCAAACTCTCCTGGAGTCTAGTAAGTTAAAAGACACAGAGACGCACAAAGTCTATCATTTCTGTAAAGAAGCTGAAAAGAATCTATATAATAAAGTAGAAGTAAAAAAAATACAATAAATACATTTGAACTGTTGAGTACTGACACTACAGTGTAAAGCTGTGACCAATGACCTAAACCTAAAACCATCCCAGTCGTTTGACAACATAATTACTAATTAGATCACAGTTAAACAATAATAATCTCATTAAAACCCCATGGCCTCATTCACTGAGGTCACGTGACTTGAACTAATTCATTTTTATCTTAACTCTGCTCAACGTCCTGCATTAACTCAAACTTTAACTCTTTAGTCACTGGGAAAGCTCTGTAGTATTTTCACAACTTTCATAAAAGAATAAATGACTTAAAGTGTTTATATTTGTTTCGTGGGAAAATTATAATACACAACTCATCAATAATCACACTGATTCATTTTATTCGATCATAACACAAACTCAGATTTAGTTTTTAGTTCAACATTTTGTCAAATAGGTCCATCACCATAATCCCTACAGTCATAGCAGTAGGTTTGTTAATTGTCGGTGCAAGCTGTTTTTAGAACGGCGGAGCAGAGCCGTGAGCTGCTCAGAGCTACGCTACGGAGGCTCATTATGGGATTTCTTGGTTTCCCTCATCAAACTCATCAAATACACAATCCAACAACTCCACAACGCTCTGGTGGACAAGTTGTGACCTGCACATTCACCACGCTATGAGATAATAACACAACGTTACCACACAGAGTTGTTTTAGAGGGAAATACAGAGACTGTTGATGAACAACTGTCCCTGAAGGCAACGTGCATCAGAGGTTTTGCATGAATTTCCCTCTAAAACAACTCTGTGTGGTAACGTTAAAGGTAACAAACCTACTGCTATGACTATAGGGATTGCAGCAATGGGCCAATTTGACAAAATGTTGAACTATCCCTTTAAATAACTGACAGAACAACAGAATAAACCTCCTTAATTACAATGTCATGAAGCTCTAGCTGCTGGAGACCCCCCTGTGACCGTGGACTCAGATGAAGGAGGTTTCTCACCTCATAACGTACAGTACTCGGTTCCTCCTGGTGAAGGATGTGGCTTTTCAAATTAAAAGCGCAGCAGGAATGTGTGCGATGGGTGGACGGGTCCCTTTCATTTGCCCGAGTGCTTTATTGTTGGTCAGTGACTTCTAAAGCTCATTCATGAGGCCGTGGGTCGGTCTTTAATGCAGCACGAGGACTTTGTCAGGAGGAACATCTGGTTGGGGGCGATGCTCTTTGGTCTTTAATGTGCGGGGCTCAGTCAGAGGCCACGGCGCTGCCTGCATGGCAGCCATGATGGATGGGAACAATGAGAGCCAGTAAAGCAGTCAGCAGGAGCTCCACGCTGCAGACGGCAGGAAGTGTGTCTCCTCTTGACCTCTGACCTCTGAGGTGATGTGTGCCCTTCAGTCTGGATCTACAACCACCACATGTTATACAGTACGGTGGCCCGGTGAGGACATTTAGAATAAAACTGAATAAAACATAGTTTTTATTGTCTGCTAGGATCTTTACCACACGGTTCAAGATCCAAGATTAAAAGAACTTATTTTCCATCAAATAGTGACAGAAAATTATGTGTGTTTCTGTGTTCGGTGTCAAAATATGGAATTCCTTAAAGGGATATTTCAACATTTTGGCAAAATCGCCCATCACCATAATCCCTATAGTCATAGCAGTAGGTTCGTTACCTTTAATTATCGGTGCAAGTTGTTTTGCGATTGGCGGGGCAGAGACGCAGAGAGATACATGGTATTTCTACGTTTCCCTCATCAAACTCATCAAATGCACAATCCAACAACTCCACAACGCTCTGGTGGACAAGTTGTGACCTGTACATTCACCACGCTATGAGATCATCTGTAAACTAGTTCATTATAATGAGCAGGTGTTATAAATTCTCTTCATCCGGCTCCTTTCCCTTTCAAATGAATTAAATAAAATACGGCTCAAAGCATCAAAACACCACGAAACATGGAAACCCATGAGACGCATAAAAGCACATATGGAAGAAATATGAATAAATAGATTGTCTCGCTTTAAGTGTGTTTCAATCTGATCAAACAAAAAGATTTATAAGCATGTGGTTTGACCTCCAGAGCAATGTTCCAGCTCTCATCATTAAGCTGAGTGAAGCGGCTGCTGCTTCATGTGCAGATCTGACACCGTCGGAGTGAGTCTCCACATGGAGACGCCGCGTCATAAAAGCTGCTGCTGCTTTTTGTTCTGGTCGTCTGGTGTTTGCTCGGTGCTGCTCAGCTCACCGCTCTGCTCTGCCTTGTTAGCACCATTCAGTGAATTAGTTTTACAGCGGTCTGGCTGGCTCTGGACCAGATGACAGTTGTAGAGAGACACACACGGTGAAGGAACTTCTCTCAATTAGTGAGGAGCAGATGTCACAGCAGTAGCTCGCTGGCAGCAGATCAATAGGGTCAGTTGTTGCTGCAGCCGCGGCGACAGACTGGTGCTTTTACAGCTCCAGGCCTCGGGGAGAAGAAGAAAGTGAGTGACGCTGCAGGAACAGAGGAGACAGACAGAAGGTCCAGCAGAGACCAGCGACCTCCTGGACCTCCTGGACCTCCTGGACCTCCTGGACCTCCTGGACCTCCTGGACCTCCTGGATCTGGACTGAAACAAGCTGCTGGTGGATCTGATGGATCTGATGGTTCAGGTCTATATAAGGAGAAAACTGAGGATCTGAAAACTGCAGAGTTTAAACAGTGAACTGGTGCCAGTCGTCTCTATAGGCCCAGGTTTACAGCTCCCTGTCTAAACAATAGCAAGTGAGTGGGACCGGGGGTGGAGGGGGGGAGGGGGGGGTCGAGGAGGGGGGGGGTCCAGCTCTGTATATGGAAGAGGAAGGTGACAGCTGTGGTTTGTCATGGTGTTTATGAAGGTTTATAACCGACAGCACGAGAGCAGCAGCTTCTCTGCACAACTGATGTTAAAGGGATAGTTCAACATTTTGGCAAATTGGCCCATTGCCATGTCATTTTTCATCAACAGTCTCTGAATCTGGTAACGTTGTGTTATTATCTCATAGCGTGGTGAATGAGCAGGTCACAACTTGTCCACCAGAGCGTTGTGGAGTTGTTGGATTGTGTATTTACGAAGGAGTATCAGGGCCAGCCTGACTTTTTTTTTGTGCCAGATTTTTTTTTTTTTTTACCTTACATTTTTTTCTCTTGCGCCATTTTTTTTTTTGCCTTGCATTTGTCTTGCATCGGATTTTTTTGTGGCTGTTTTTTTTTTTTTTAGGGCTGGCCCTGATACTCTTTCATAGCCTCCATGAGCCTCCGTAGCGTAGCTCTGAGCAGCTCACGGCTCTGCTCCACCGTTCTAAAAATAGCTTGCACCGACAATTAAAGGTAATGAACCTACTACTATGACTATAGGGGTTATGGTGATGGGACAATTTGACAAAATGTTGAACTATCCCTTTAATGAATCAACAGTGGAGGAAACTTTCTGCAGCTCCGCACGTGTCCACTGGTTTCTGACTGACTGGTCCTCAACCTCAGGGCCGTGGATCGGATGTTGGATCAGACTAATGATCCGATCCAACTCTGAACAACTGGGATAAAGGTAAAGATTATTGATCCTAGATTTATAAACCTGGATCATTTCTAGATTAAACCTATTGAACACCTGGTTCCTCTTGTTCTGTTCCCACTGCTGCTGCAGCTCCGTGATGGATGGACCGCCGTCGTCCCAGTAACCGCAGGGTTTCACTTCCAACCTCCTCATAAAACTGAGTTTCCACCTCTGCTCCTCTGAAAACCGTTTGAGGAAGAATCAGATTTCAATTAGTCTGAGCACTAAACTCTCATTTATCTGAGTGAATCACAGCTGGACCCTGGTTCTCCCCCTCGCCGCCCTCCTCCTCCTCCACTACTCGTCTCTTATTTCAGGTTTCTCATGAGCGGCTGCAGCTACCTGGTGGTGTTTGGGTGTGAATGTAATCACCTTCACAGTCCAATCAGGATAATTGGCTCCAGACTGAACTTCTTCACTCTGCTGCTCATGTGTTGATTTATTAGTGGAGAGTTCAGGTCAGGAGAACAAACTCTCCTAAACAATAACGGACACGGCTCTGATGCACATTCTCAATCTTGTTTTACTTTCTTTTTAGGTTTTTAATGCATTGATTTTGTGCAGTAGTGGACATCGTGCACACTGCTGTGTACTGTGCACTCTCTTTTTCTTTTGTTATTTGAAATTGTATTTTGCATTAAATGACCTCGGCCTCTGACTCCTTATTAGTTGAATCTGTGTCTTGAATGTATTATGTGTTGTTCTACTGTTGTTGCAGTGATATCTGACACTTTTAGCCCACAATTCCCATTCCCTTCGGGACTTAAGTTTATCTAAAGTCAATCTGATCTAAGACAGGATCTGAAGCTTCTAACTCACCCTCAGTCTGATGGAGTTCCTCTCTGCTGCTCAACATCAACGCTATGTGACGTGAAATGTGACCACAGAGACGTTAAAGTGCTGTAACATGAAGATGTTCCAGCAAATTCCTGTAGTTCATCAGCATGCAGCATGTAAAAACTCTTCACTGTTGCACCACTGCACTGGTTTCAATTAACCGACCCACTAAAAAGGGGGAAACCAAGAAATCCCATGAGCCTCCGTAGCGTAGCTCTGAGCAGCTCACCGCTCTGCTCCGCCGTTCTAAAGATAGCTTGCACCAACAATTAAAGGTAACGGACCTACTGCTGTGACTATAGGGGTTATGGCAATGGGACAATTTACCAAAATGTTGAACTATCCCTTTAACTGAACTAATATGTGTTCATTGTGTCTGTTTCCTGTCTAAACTATAAGATAACGACTTTTGTAGCTTTAATATTTATAATTCAGGTAAAAGAGAGGAGTTAATCGTCTTATGAAACTCTGAAATCACAGAGTTGCCTAGATATATGTTTTTCTGATCTTATCTCCTTTTCCAGACACCGACTCCCTCCAGTCTGAATCCAGCTGCTCAACACTTCATTAGCTGTTAATAGGAGCGCAGCAGCAGCACCTGACACCCAGGTGTGAAGAGCCGCAAAATCACAACCATGTGCACTTTCAGGTTCACACAGGGATGACGAGATGAGACGATGAGGGAGGTTTCAAGATGGAGCGCCAGATTAAAACCAAACACAACATGTGGAATAAAAACAGGAAAGTGCAGGGAAACCAGAGGGCGACGTGGCCTCTGCTGCAAAACGCCACGACCACGACAACGATGATGATGGGCTGCAGTGTTTTGCTTACATTTACATTGCTATTTTAAACAGATGTAGGTTATTTATGGAGGACCGTCGCTGCGGCTGCGGCCTTATCTCATCCAAATGCATCAGTGTTGTTTGTCAAAGTGCAGCAGATAAGAGACAATGAAAAGTTGTTTCACTGTTTATTCTGACTAAAACAAATGCTACAGGAACAGAAAAGTGGAGCGTGTGCAGCTGAGGACAGATAAAAGCTGAGAGTGACGACCACAGCGTTTCATCAGCAGCTGCAGCCTCTTCCTCCTCCTCCTCCTCCTCCTCCTCCTCTGGTTCACCACAGCCCAGAGCCTCATGGTCAAATATAGACAGAGCAGGACGCTAAATGACACAGGGAGCACATTCTTTCCCAGCCGAGGTTTGCAGCAGCAGCAGAGAGGAGGGAAACCTCTGGTCCACTAACCCCAGGTTTACAGGACCAAGGAGGATCGGTCCTTCACATGGACTCAGATACATGTGTTAAACAGAGAGTGCACTGTGCATGAGATCAGTGTCGTGTTACACTTTAACCATCGAGGCTAAAAAAGAGAGAAACTTTTTAGAGTAGAGTAGAGTAGAGTAGAGAATACTTTATTCATCCCAAGGAGGGAAATTCAAATTAGTCCAGTAGCTTATACGACAATGACACACAGAAAAAAAAAAAAAGAAAGAAAGATGGAGCAGGGCCTCTGGATGGAGCAGGAACCGCCAGGTGGAGCAGGGCCACGGGACGGAGCAGGACCTTTGGATGGAGCAGGAACCGTCAGGTGGAGAAGGGCCACCGGATGCAACAGGACCGCTGGATGGAGCAGGAGCGATGGTGAAGGGGCAGCTGGGTGGATCAGGATCATTGGTGGAGGGGCCAAATCATTTTGCTGATCTGCCCCACGACTATATTCCTCCATCTTGCAGCAAGGAGAGAGGAGCTGTCCACCACCGCTGCTCTCCTGGTCAGTCAAGGTGCCATGAAGTGGATGATCCAGGCCTCCTCCTTCTTCAGTGCTCTAGTGCCTCAGGATGTTTAGTCTGTATCCTAGCAACAACTTCATGGAGAACTTCAGATGGAACTTAAGCAGTTGCCATTGGGTGAGATGTACACAAGTGTTGTTATGATTTGAAAAAATAAAATAAATGTCTACTTTCTGGGTCTTCACCAATATCTCCAGCTCTTCATCACTCTTGTTGGGCAGAGAGTTGATATTTCCAATGATGACTGGCCTCAGGAAGGACCAGACATCTCCACCTCCAAGCCTTTAACTTTGCACCACCAGCAGCAGCACGACAACCACCACAAAAGCACCTCTTCATCTCTTCTGGGACAGGATGGTGTCCTCTAGATCTGTCCATTTTCAATGAAAAAAGCTCATCTTTGAAGAATCTCTTCTCTCCACAGAAGCATCCATCAGTAGATGACAAAAACACAACAAAAATAAAGCAAAAAGTTGAGTAAAAACTCAAAAACTCAGAGCTACCAGACTTTGCTGCTCCCAGTTGAAGCGCATGTTCCGGAATTATGTGAACTGTAAACTGTCGCTCTCATAAAAATGTAATTAAAATGTCATATATAAACATTTTTTTCACTTTCACTGCATCAGATCTTTATAACAACTTCAGACCAGATAGATAGATAGATAGATAGATAGATAGATAGATAGATAGATAGATAGATAGATAGATAGATAGATAGATAGATAGATAGATAGATAGATAGATAGATAGATAGATAGAGGAGCCGACGCTGAGGCTTTATGAGCCTGGAAACGTCTGCAGGTCCTGCTCTACATCCCATAGCTGCCTGTATATGTTAGTGTTTAATCTATGACATAACAATATCTCAGTCTGGTGATAGATGTTGTCTGGAAATAGTAAAAATAACAAACACTGCACTGACACAAGTTATTTTTATACACATTAGTCAAACAGTGTGAGGCTGATCAGTGTGTGTGTGTGTGTGTGTGTGTGTGTGTGTGTGTGTGTGTGTGTGTGTGTTCGTGTGTTTGGTCCATTTGGCCACTTTACAGATGACATGAGGTAAACACTGGTCTCCAGAGAGGAGCCGGTGTGTGGCCCCCCCCCCGGGGGCCCGGCCGGCCTGCAGCGCAGCCTGGGGGGTCCAACCCGCTGGCACACTTCCCCTGACCCCAGGGGTTATCACCATGGCGATCCTGGCTACAGCACCCGTGAGGACCGGCTGATACCTGCAGAGGCCGAGGCAGCTGCGACGCTCTGACACGCTGCGTCGTTTACAACAACTGACCATGAGTTAGAAAACTGTGGCTCAAGCTACAACTTTTTATACAAATGTATAAATCCAACATTATTGACACATATAGAACAAATCTCCTTGTTGTTTACACATACGCCTACTTCCAGGTAGAAAACCTGCATGAGAACGATGGACGAGAGTTTCACTATCTAATTGTTTCATGTCACTATATCGCTAATCTGATGTTTGTAAATCTATAAAACCAATGATTGGACAAACATTACTGTTAATGTGTGCACATTTTTGTAATTAGTTAGAATAGATTAGCCGGGCTTACGGTTAGCTACCTGTTTAACTTTAATAACTCAGTGACTAAAAAAATATTTTCTGAGCTACTGCAGTAGTTTCATGTCGTGTCCCAGGGTTTTAACAGCTGACGTCCTGATGTTAGCTTAGCTACCGCCGTTAGCTTAGCTAACTTACTGCTGTTAGCTTAGCTACCGCCGTTAGCTTAGCTAACTGCTGTTAGCTTAGCTACTGTTAGCTTAGCCACTGATGCTTTGATTCCTCCAAACTGAATAAATACCACACACAGAAATAGTAATGTTTCTTCAATGATTTCAGATTTGTCTAAACGGTGATAGGGTGTGAAAATATATAGCCTAGCTAAACTCTCGTTAACTGTTGTCATTTAGCTAAATGAGGCTACGTGCTGGTTTTCTACCCTGAAGTCGATGTCACAACAAGGAGATTCAGTCTTTAGGACAATTTGTGACGCGTAGTAGAATTTGGAAGTCAAGCTGTCTGTTCTACTAGTCTTCTCTTTTGTTTTGCAAATAGAGCTAAGTCACAATATCAATGTTTGGTTTTGTTTCTTTGTTTCTTTGTTTTTATGTTCTTTAGTTTCATCATGTAACACAAATCTGTACAAAGTGGCACAATAAGCTACTGCATCACTTCACTGTTGCAGGTGCTAATGGGGATCCTAGTCACATGACCAGAGTCACGTCTGATTGGTCCAATAAACACGTCAAGTGTCACAATGTGGTTATAATACAGTGTATATAAATCTATTCACCATAGCTGAATGAGGATCTTATTGTAGCAGAGACTTGATGTTCTGTTGTGTTTGGACAACACGGCCTCGTGCTGCATGAACATGAGTCTGTGTTTGGGTTGAGTCCAGGGTCAGCTGCTTCCTCCTGACACTTTTAGACACCGCTCACATGTCCACTTCCTGTGTTTGAGGGTTTAGAAGCGCCGTCAACTCGCACGCTGTATTTACGTTTAAAGCACCGGACGGGACCAGGACTGGGTCTCCATCTGGACCCTGACGCTGCTGCTGCTGCTGCTGCTGCAGCGTGTTGACATGTGAAAAAGCAAACGGCACTCAGCAGTGAAACATGAGATGAGCTCACAGAGCAGAGAGGCTTTGGTGAGAAACACAGAAATAGAGACAGAAAATATGTGGTCGTAAAAAAAAAAAAAGACGGATAAAAAAGAAGGAAGTCTCCCACACCCTGAGGATGAGGAGGAGGAGGAGGAGGAGGAGGAGAGGAGCTGCTCCCTCCTTCATGTCTGTCAGGCTGCAGCAGCTGAGAGCTTTCAGCTGCAAATCTGTTTCCAATATGAGAGTTTCCTGTGAAGGCAGGAAACGGCCTCCTGCTCTCCGCTCGCTCCCGCTCAGCCTGCTGCTGCTGCACCAGGAAACCCTGTAGAAAACTTTATTTAACACCGACAGGAGGACGGTGCAGTGAAGAGAGAGACTGACCGGTTTTTAGATGAATAAAGTAACGCTCCTCTCTGTGCAGCGGTGAAAGATCAGGTTCATGGAGACAAACCGTCTTTAAGCAGAGGGAATCTAAGATGTGTGTTGGTTTAAAGGGATAGTTCAACATTTTGGCCCCATTGCCATAACCCCTATAGTCATAGCAGTAGGTTTGTTACCTTTAATTGTCGGTGCAAGCTGTTTTTAGAACGGCGGAGCAGAGCCGTGAGCTGCTCAGAGCTACGCTACAGGCTCATTATGGGATTTCTTGGTTTCCCTCATCAAACTCATCAAATACACAATCCAACAACTCCACAACGCTCTGGTCGACAAGTTGTGACCTGCACATTCACCACGCTATGAGATAATAACACAACGTTACCACACAGAGTTGTTTTAGAGGGAAATACAGAGACTGATGATGAAAAACTGTCCCTGAAGGCAACGTGCATCAGAGGTTTTACACTAAAACAACTCTGTGTGGTAACGTTCTGTTGGCAATCAGCCAATTTGCCAAATTGTTGAACTATCCCTTTAAAGTTCAGGCTCTTTTTTGTTGTTTTTGTGCTTCAGTTGATCTAAACTGCAGAAGCAGTTAAAGGAAGGAAGTCTAGTGTGTTGGAGCACATGATGAAAGGATCATTATCCAGTTGAAGCTGCTGCTGATCCTCGGAGCTGAAGACCGTCCAGGATCCAGGATCCAGCTCCTGATCTGAGAACCAGCAGTGAAACACAATCTTTCCCAGGGGAAGCTGCGTCATCGCACCCACCACACAAACCACAACACGAGCCCAGAGGAGGCGAGCGGAGCCACAGAGAGCCGGCCTCAGTCCTCCTGCTCCTCAGATCAGCAGAGCCAGGATCTGGAGGTCTGGACCAGACTGCAGTGTTTTTACAGATGTGTGTTTGAAGCTGCTGCTGCTGCTCAGATGGAGGAGCTGCTGTTGGCTCCTGGAGCTGCTGCAGGATGGAGGAGCTGCCGTTGGCTCCTAGAGCTGCTGCAGGATGGAGGAGCTGCCGTCGGCTCCTGGAGCTGCTGCTCAGATGGAGGAGCTGCCGTCGGCTCCTGGAGCTGCTGCTCAGATGGAGGAGCTGCCGTCGGCTCCTGGAGCTGCTGCAGGATGGAGGAGCTGCCGTCGGCTCCTAGAGCTGCTGCTCAGATGGAGGAGCTGCCGTTGGCTCCTGGAGCTGCTGCAGGATGGAGGAGCTGCCGTCGGCTCCTGGAGCTGCTGCTCAGATGGAGGAGCTGCCGTCGGCTCCTGGAGCTGCTGCTCAGATGGAGGAGCTGCCGTCGGCTCCTGGAGCTGCTGCAGGATGGAGGAGCTGCCGTCGGCTCCTGGAGCTGCTGCTCAGATGGAGGAGCTCCCGTCGGCTCCTGGAGCTGCTGCTCAGATGGAGGAGCTGCCGTCGGCTCCTGGAGCTGCTGCAGGATGGAGGAGCTGCCGTCGGCTCCTGGAGCTGCTGCTCAGATGGAGGAGCTGCCGTCGGCTCCTGGAGCTGCTGCTCAGATGGAGGAGCTCCCGTCGGCTCCTGGAGCTGCTGCTCAGATGGAGGAGCTGCCGTCGGCTCCTGGAGCTGCTGCTCAGATGGAGGAGCTGCCGTCGGCTCCTGGAGCTGCTGCAGGATGGAGGAGCTGCCGTCGGCTCCTGGAGCTGCTGCAGGATGGAGGAGCTGCCGTCGGCTCCTGGAGCTGCTGCTCAGATGGAGGAGCTGCCGTCGGCTCCTGGAGCTGCTGCAGGATGGAGGAGCTGCCGTCGGCTCCTGGAGCTGCTGCTCAGATGGAGGAGCTGCCGTTGGCTCCTGGAGCTGCTGCTCAGATGGAGGAGCTGCCGTCGGCTCCTGGAGCTGCTGCAGGATGGAGGAGCTGCCGTTGGCTCCTGGAGCTGCTGCAGGATGGAGGAGCTGCCGTTGGCTCCTGGAGCTGCTGCAGGATGGAGGAGCTGCCGTTGGCTCCTGGAGCTGCTGCAGGATGGAGGAGCTGCCGTCGGCTCCTGGAGCTGCTGCAGGATGGAGGAGCTGCCGTCGGCTCCTGGAGCTGCTGCTGCAGGATGGAGGAGCTGCCGTCGGCTCCTGGAGCTGCTGCAGGACGGAGGAGCTGCCGTCGGCTCCTGGAGCTGCAGGATGGAGGAGCTGCCGTCGGCTCCTGGAGCTGCTGCAGGACGGAGGAGCTGCCGTCGGCTCCTGGAGCTGCTGCAGGATGGAGGAGCTGCCGTTGGCTCCTGGAGCTGCTGCAGGATGGAGGAGCTGCCGTCGGCTCCTGGAGCTGCTGCAGGATGGAGGAGCTGCCGTCGGCTCCTGGAGCTGCTGCAGGATGGAGGAGCTGCCGTCGGCTCCTGGAGCTGCTGCAGGATGGAGGAGCTGCCGTCGGCTCCTGGAGCTGCTGCAGGATGGAGGAGCTGCCGTCGGCTCCTGGAGCTGCTGCTCAGATGGAGGAGCTGCCGTCGGCTCCTGGAGCTGCTGCTCAGATGGAGGAGCTGCCGTCGGCTCCTGGAGCTGCTGCTCAGATGGAGGAGCTGCCGTCGGCTCCTGGAGCTGCTGCTCAGATGGAGGAGCTGCCGTCGGCTCCTGGAGCTGCTGCAGGATGGAGGAGCTGCCGTCGGCTCCTGGAGCTGCTGCTCAGATGGAGGAGCTGCCGTCGGCTCCTGGAGCTGCTGCAGGATGGAGGAGCTGCCGTTGGCTCCTGGAGCTGCTGCAGGATGGAGGAGCTGCCGTCGGCTCCTGGAGCTGCTGCAGGACGGAGGAGCTGCCGTCGGCTCCTGAATTGAATTGAACTGAACTTTATTGTCGATCGCTCTGAAATGTGTCTTGCGTCCCATGACGTCCAAGTTTCTCAAAGTAAATAACAAAATACCAAATACATACATTTCCAGAGAATGAGCGGCACTGTGCTGTGGTTAACCCTCAGGGTCATGTGACCTGTGACCTCACCGCTCCGTCTAGAGTTGAACTTCAACGTGTTTGAATCCATAGAAATAATAAATAATGATGCTTTGACGCTAAAGTTTGTCTGACACGGTTTCAACCTGAACCACGGTGTGAGCCGGTTCCATCTGGATCAGGATCAGACACACACTCTGAACACAGGTTGTTTGCACACACACACACAGAGCACATGTCTCTGTTTGCTTTACAACATGTGGGTCACACACGGTGCATTAGAGGTGTGTGTGTGTGTGTGTGTGTGTGTGTGTGTGTTGAGGATGAGTGGTTCGTGTTGTTGGTGCTGGATCATTAAACCCTGGGACGGAGCTGAGCAGAATAACATAACATAACACAGTGTTCGTGTTGTTGGTGCTGGATCATTAAACCCTGGGACGGAGCTGAGCAGAATACCATAACATAACACAGTGTGTGTGTGTGTGTGTGTGTGTGTGTGTGTGTGTGTGTGTGTGTGTGTGTGTGTGTGTGTGTGTGTGTGTGTGTGTGTGTGTGTGTGTGTGTGTGTGTGTGGCTGTGATTTACCTCCATCAGCCTCAGAAACACAAACTCTTTCCTCTCTGGAAACTGAAGCAGGATTTTTCCAGCTGAGGTCAGATTCATGGAGCAGATACACATCCATCCATCCGTGTGTGTGTGTGTGTGTGTGTGCGTGTGTGCATGTGTGCGTGTTTGTGTGTAACATGGATCCTCATGACCATGTTCCTATTCATGGCTCCATCTGCGACACATGTCAGGTGAGTCAGAGACGTGTAACAGAATACAGGGACAGATGATGAGCTGAGCTACACGCACACACACACACACACACACACACACACACACACACACACACACACACACACACACACACACACACACACACACACACAGGAAGCTGATGGGGAACAACAACACACACCAGCATGTGGAGACTTTTCTTCCAGGTCGCGGACGCTTCACTGCAAAAACTAGAATCTTTGTCTCATTTCTGTCAAAACTAAATCAGACTCATCACTTAAAAAAATGAACTTGTTTTTAGATCTTTTTCACTTGTTTCAAGCAGATTTTCACTGGAAATCAGTAGAAAAATCTGATAGTGTTTTTTTTTCTTATTACAAGCACAAAAAACTTTCTTTCACTGCAGGTTTTTCTACTGATTTACAGTGAAAATGAGTTTGAAACAAGTGAAAATGATGTAAAAACAAGTTAATTTTTAGGTGATGAGTCTGATTTTAAGTGAAAAGAGGTTAGTTTTGACAGAAATGAGACAAATATTGTTGGAAAGATGTAGAGTTTTGTGTTCAGTGTTCATGGTGCGTTCAGGGGTTCAGAACCACGGCTTTCCTCTGCTACTCATTTATTCATTCAACAGAACTTTAACAATAAAAAAATTCCACTTCCTGTTCCTTTGTTAGTGTTAAATGGACGACCTACAGTTCGACGACAACAACAACAGCTCAAATATCACAAAATACACACGACCAAATGTACCAGAACCACCAGAGACCGAGTCAAGACCGAGACCAAACCAACCACGACTGTCTTCAGCTCCAGTCCATAATAATCATGTCTGGATATTTACATTATTACATTATTAGAATGAGTTGCAGATAAAGACGAGAAGTGAGTGCAGCTGAATCCCTGCTGCATCTACATAAACGCTGCTGCAGTGATGGACAGGTAATGGGAACCAGGTGAGCAGAAGGTCACCACGGGTCTGAGACAGAGGTCAGTTCACCCCGAGGGGGCGAGGGGGAGGGGGGGGCAGAGCAGGCTGAAACTCCAGGAGTCGGTTTTCAATTAAGGCCCAGCTCAAAGTGTCAGAGGGATATATGGAGTCAGAGAGGAAGCGTCTTCATCCAGACCAGCTCTCTGCTCCAGGATCAGAGCTCAGAGACTCAGCCTGGATCACACTTCATCACTTCATCAGTCTGCACAAACTGAGTTGTTCTATTAACCAATCACTGAAGAGGAAACCCTGTGCCCATCTTCAGCCCTGCAGTGCATGCTGGGAAACCCACTTTGGACAGCTTCAGTTAGCCTGTTAGTCCAGCTGAGGTGGAAACTCTGCAGAGTTCTAGCTCTTCATCATCTCGTCTCCAAGGAGCTGATCTGGCGTCGCAGGCTGGACGGACGGGAAACTGTCTTCATGTTTCCTCTGGCAGCAGAGATGAAGCCTCAGCTGCTGGAAGAGCAGAGGATGAAGGAGACCAGAGCTCTTTCACTGGAAACATGACAAACATCTGCAGAAATCATTAGACTCATTAAATAATGAACATGTTTAACCAGATGAATTAACCGTACAACATCCACTAAGTCTAATATAAAAGGAGCAGAGCAATGAGAGGCTGTGGGCCGAGTGCAGCCTGACCTCCACTGGGAGGAGGAGGAGGAGGAGGAGGAGGAGGAGGAGGAGGAGGAAGAGGACGAGGAGGAGGAGGAGGAGGAGTGTGTGGCTCCAGCAGCAGAGGTTGAGACCTGCAGTTTCCTGTGTGTGTTTCCTGTGTGTTTAATGTGGATCTGTTTCCTGTGTGTGATGGGTGCCAGGCCCCGAGGCCCCGAGGCCCCGACACAGACACAGACACAGAGACAGGGAGATCTGTGAACATGTTTCTATCCACATGTTTTTATTTGTCTTAAGCAATAACCGACTGACTTCAAAAATCATTATGGAAACATAAAAATTAAATTAAATATCATGAATATCCTATCGATAAAAATATCTTAGTCCCAACATACTGAGCTAACTGGAGCAGTTTGACTGTTTTGATGTTAGCTTAGCTGCTGCTGCTAGCTCTGCCCTGCCGGCTAGCAGTTAGCAGCAGCAGCTAAGCTAACATCTACGATAACCATGACTAATTAGGCTACACACTGCACACAGAAATAATCATGTTTGTTCAATAATTAGTTTTATAGACTTACAGACATCAGATTAGTCAAAACAGACACATTGGTAGCTAGCTACCTACGCCGCTACCAGCTAGCTAGCCGCTTGCTAGAATGCTACTGAGTGAAACCGACTCCCGTTGTGGTGTGATGCAAAGGATCATGGGAAAATAAAGTGGTGAATAGTATAACTTACAACTATTATGACAGCAGCCAGTCACGCTGATGAGCTGATGATAAAATGAAACACTTCAAAGTGCAGGAAAGGGCCTCGACACCGCTGTGATGACAACAGCACCACGTCATTACGCACGGCTTTAAAGGTCTGAGATGGAAACGCACTTGAACCAACATTATATTATAACATAATTACTCACATTCACATTTTTATTGATTTTGACAGTTTGATTACCAAGTGGATGCTAACGTGGTTTGTGTGTCTGTCTCATCAGCTGTGACGGCCTCAGCGCTGCAGGCTCGATACGTCTGGGTGTGTCTCATTACGACACACACACACACACACACACTACAGACCGTCACGGCTGCTGCTGTGTAATCAGTTAAATCATTATGAACTGATCGTTATGAAATGACTGAAACCAGGGAAAGTTCCTTTACTCATCATGTGACAGATGTAAACATGTTAGATAACATCCTGCTGCTTCAGACCCCCCGGCTGCTGCTGTTCCTATCAGTTAAATCCATGAACTGATCAGCTATGAAATGACTGAAACCTGTCGAAAGTTTTACCTTCAGTGGCAGCGTGACGGTAGGAAACCATGGAAACTCAGTGGAGACGCCACCACTTGTTTACATAGAGGCTTGTTTGTGCCGTTACCTGCAGCAGCGTCGTCCGTCTGCCTGATTTCACCTGAATGCAGCACGAAGAATACGACGTGCTTGAACAACCACAACACTAGATGGAGGAAATAACAATAAACCTGGATTATTATTATACAGACTGGACCTTTAAATGCTCGTAGCTACGTCTAAATGAGAACTTTAAAGTCTTTTATTCTAAATGAAAACCTGCAGTTTCTTTCCTTCTGTCTGATGAACCTGAACGCAGCATTCACCCTCACATCTGCCAGACTGTGTGTGTGTGTGTGTGTGTGTGTGTGTGTGTGTGTGTGTGTGTGTGTGTGTGTGTGTGTGTGTGTGTGTGTGTGTGTGTGTGTGTGTGTGTGTGTGTGTGTGTGTGTGTGAGACAAGGTGACAAAACCTGACTCTAGAAGACGGATCATGTTTGTCCAGTAAGAAAAGCCTAAAACACACACATGTGCAAACACACAGGTCACACACACACACAGAGCAGATGGTGTTGAACCAGAAACCACTGCAACGTCAACATCTGTCTCATTTCTGTCCAAACTAAACTCTTTTCTCTTTAAATCAGACTCAGAACCTAAAAATCTACTTGTTTTTACATCATTTTCACTGGAAATCAGTAAAAATCTGCCGCTGAAGCAGGTTTTTGAAAAACTTGCTCCACGTTCAGATTTTTCTACTGATTTCAAGTGAAAATCTGCTGAAAGAATTAAAAAGTGTCTAAAAACAAGTTCCTTGTCATGTATGTGTGTGTGTTACAGTAGATTATCTGTGTGTAAATGTGTAAATAAAGTGATTTAAACAGAACGAGATCAGTTTTGACAGAAATGAGACAAAGATTCTCGGTCAGATTCAGATGTTGTTGTTGCAGAGAAACAGAGAGAAGTCGACAAGCACAGACACACACACTGAAACTGTGACGCATCACCGCTGTGTGTGTGTGTGTCTGTCTGTGTGTCTGTGTGTGTGTGTGTGAGAGTGAGAGAGAGGACGAGCTGCGCATGTGTGACTGCAGTGTGACGTAGTTGTGTTGTGACAGGGTGATTACTATGGTCTGTTGATTACACAACAACCAACAGCCTGGAGGCAACACACACACACACACACACACACACACACACAGGGATGAACTGTCACACACAGACCTATGGGTGTGTGTGTGTGTGTGTTATGAGTGTATCAGACAGCGACAGCAGCGACAGACAGAAGACGTCAGTGTGTCAGATTCCTCATCAGTCACTGATTCTCTCCTCATAAAGGGACATTTCACACATTAAAGGAATAGTTCACCCAAAAATGATATTTCACTCCTCATCTCCTCCTCATGTCGACTAAAGGCTGGAGGAGTTTCACATCTGAGATGATCTGATTCCAGTGTGTTTGTTGCTTTTTTTTCCTCCTCCTCCTCCCCCCTCCCCCCCCCCCCCCCATCTGAACATACAGCTCCAGGATCAGATTAAACTCCTCATCACTTCTATGAATCAGTTTTCCCCAGAAAGTCTGCTCAGATCTTCATCACTCAGCTCTCAGCTCCATATTAGACGTTCACCCGCTGCTCCACAGTGTGTGTGTGTGTGTGTGTGTGTGTGTGTGTGTGTGTGTGTGTGTGTGTGTGTGTGTGCGTGTATGTGTGTGTGTGTGTGTGATTATGTATAAAACAGACGAGGCTGGAGTTCATTCAACAGCCTCTTGAAGACAGAAAAGACCTTTCACCCATTATGAGAAAAATCCTCAGAGCCTTTTATGACCCCCCCCTCCTCCCCCCTCCTCCTCCTCCTCCCTCCTCCTCCTCCTCCTCCATCCCATCATGCATCACTGTAAAGCTCTTTACTGCAGAACTCATTTATCAGAGCAATGAAAGAAACACATCTCTGTGTGTTTTAGTCCATTCAGCAGCAGCAGCTCTGCACACGACGTCCAGCTGAGGAAAAGGTTGAAGCGTCACATTATGAAGAACTGATTAGATAAAGGTGGACTGAACTAAATGTATTTTGTAGTTTGTCTTTGGCTTGGTTTTAAATTATAGGATGTAGGGAGTTACACTTTGCCTTGGTTTCACAGTGTCTTTTTTGGATGCACAGCAAAACAAAAAGCCCAATAACTCTGGAGATTTTTGCAGTACCAAGATCAAATTCTACCAGATTGAAGAGAATAACGCCAGACTTTTGGTTTTGAGCTCTGTGACCTTTAACCCTCAGCAGGGCAGCAGGCTCTGAGCTCTGGAACCACACGCAGCATCCAGATGCAGCAGAAACTCATTACAAGCCTCAGTCAGTGACAGTGACAGGAGCTGGAGGAGCCAGCAGCTGCAGTCACACCTTCCTCGCCCTTTCACTGCAGCGCGACCTGCAGCAGAGTCTCAGCCGACAGGTCTGAACACGACCACGGCTTCAGCCGCAGGGAGAGGAAAAAAAACACTTAACACGGAAGCTGGAGGAGTTTCACTGGAAGAGTGGAAACTTCACAACCTGCCTCGTTTCAATTCAACTGTGTCACATGATCCACACACACTCATCCTCAGCTGATCACACACACACACACACACACACACACAGGTTGTTGGTGTTACACTTAAAGGTCAGAGGGATTTAACACAACGACAACAACCTGGTTGTAAAACAGCCTTAAATCCTCTGTGAGCAACATGAACTCTGACATTTACAGCACAACGATGTGAACTGGACTCTCTATGTTCAGTACGTGGCCTCTGTTTATTAATGATGAGACCTGATCAATGATCAATACCCACCGCTGAGCCTCTGCTGCCCCCTACAGGCTGAGCCTCTGCTGCCCCCTGCAGGCTGAGCCTCTGCTGCCCCCTGCAGGCTGAGCCTCTGCTGCCCCCTACAGGCTGAGCCTCTGCTGCCCCCTGCAGGCTGAGCCTCTGCTGCCCCCTACAGGCTGGGCCTCTGCTGCCCCCTGCAGGCTGAGCCTCTGCTGCCCCCTGCAGGCTGAGCCTCTGCTGCCCCCTGCAGGCTGCTGCTGGACACACAGCTCTGCAGCCACGGCAACTCTGCAGATTATTACAGGTATTTCCCTCACACTGGTTTTCTGCTGAAGCTCACTTCACTTTATTCTAACAAACTATTTGTTTATTATCAGATTATCTATAATAAATAATACATTTTATTTATAACGTGCGTTTACAAGATAACACAATACAATACAGAATAATGTGCTAAATTACAGTTTTTCTCGATTGTTTACACACATTTTCTGAAAGAATGCCTCATACTCTCAAAACTCTACACACAAATCCAAAATAACACACACAATGGGCAAAACCCCTAACTTCTCCAGCAAAATGAAACTTTACATTCAAAACAATGTAATTTCTCCTCAAAATGCTATTTTAGTCTCAAATGACACGCACAAACCATCATATGACTAGACATTTATAAGAACCAGTTGAACACTGATGTGCTCAGTGTAAAACACACACTTCTTCTCCATTCATCAGAATGACTTAGGCTTTTTCTTTTCTTTTTTACAGTAATTACATTTACAGTATGTAAATGTGTTGTAAAATATTTTAGAATATTGTTTTTATACTCAGAACACTCAAATACTTGGTAACAAATGAAATGCATGAAGACCGACCGAGGTGGCTGTGTGACTGCAGGTGCTGATGTGACCACAAAAAAAAAAAAAAAAAAAAAAAAAAAAAAAAGAGTGGGTCAGGGTCAGCTGGTTTACGGCCGGACAATTTTGAAAGACTGAAGACTTTTGATGAGATGAGACAACAGTAACATGTAGCTCACTGAGTAGAGCAGCACTCTTTGTAGTCAAAGACTTTGTTCTTCTTGCAGCCATCAACAAATCTTTTTGGTGATCAATGCATTTTCTTTTTTCATCATTATGATTTTATAAATATATGTGTGCGTGTGTGTGTCTTTGTGTTACAGTATGTCTGTTTTCTGCTTTTGGTGTCTCTCTCTTTGGTGTCAGTCTATCTCTGCCTGTTGCCCTTTTTTTGCTAAAGCTCTGATTGCTAATTGTAAAACTGTTTGTTTATTATGAGTCAGATTATTTATTTTGAATAACACTGTGTTATTCGTGAAAACATTGTGCCAAATGCAGAGAATTTTATTTTTTGAAAAAAGTGTGTTTTTGAACTGCAATTTGAGTGTAAGCAGGAATTGTGCTTGTAGTTCAGCAGATTTGGTTAAAGGAGTTGGTGGATGAATAATTGTGCTCAAATTAAAAATTGTGTGTAAACAATCGAGAAAAACTGTAAAAAAGAAATAGATAACTTGACTGGTTTGTTGTGTTTCTCTCCTAAAGACGTTCATGATGTGATGCAACCCAGTGTCAAGTTGTGTAACTGCTATTTTTTCATGATATACTATAGCCTACAGGAAAATAAATCTGGACTCAAATGTGGAATTAATGTCACTCACTCTTTACAAAGTTAAACTAAATCCACTTTAGTTATTTAATATTTAATATCAATTGTTCTTTTGTGGTTGAACCATTTGACAAGTTATTTTATTTATTTATTTTTGTTAAATTAAAACTTTTTGTTTTACTGGCTGTGATTTAAAGCAGACGTCCAGTCTCTCCCTGAGCTGTGGCGTCCTCTGCTGGTGGAGCAGGAAACTGCACCTTCTGACCTTCAGACTGGACTGATTCCTTCATGCTTCATCTACAACTGAATCTCCGTATTTAATTCAGGTGTAATGAAACTTTAAATTTGTAACTAACTTATAAATAAAGGGAAAAAAGTGGTGTTTGGGTTAGACGTTGATTTAGTCACAGTTTTACAGCCGTCTAGTAGCAAAAACAAGGCGTCTGAATCTGCAGAGACAGATTATTTGATGATGATGATGATGATGATGATGATGATGATGATGTTTAATAACCAACAAACTGCTCGTTTACAGACTCATTACACTTATCTAATGAATAATGTTATTGTGCTCACTGATAAAGAATGTAATCCTTGTGATTGTAAATCTTCATCTTTATTCTATTCTATTTATATCAATCTATTAGATGCATATTTTTTGCACCAGAATATTTTAATTTATTCTATTTTATTTTATTTAAATTTCTATTTTTATCCTAACCTTTAACTATTTTTGGTACCTTTATGTTTGCACCTGACACCACGACAAGTTCCTCGTGCTGAGACCTGACCTTTACTGCTCTGGGCAGTAACCACTGCAGGTTTCCTCTGGAAGAAAGGGAAGACTTTATAATCTAATGTATATCTAATGTCCCATGTGTTGGATTAATAAACAGTCTTATGTCTTTTATAATAATAAAATAATACATTGCAGTTCCTCCCTCCACCACCTGAGGGCGCCAGAGAGTTGCTGTGTGTCTCCACCGGTTCAACAGCAGACTCAGGGCTTTGGTTGAAAAAGCCTAAAACATCAGTTTGAGAGGATTTTCTTAGTCATCGGTCTGACAATCACAGAGAATAGCTCAGTCACGACTCACAGCCTCCGAGCTAAACGCCAACATTTTCCTCCCGTGACTCCGCGTCCACTTCCTTTCATGTTTCTGGCTGGTGTAAAAAAAAAAGCTCGGTACAAGATGTCGAGCTTCCTGTGTGTGTTTATTTACCACGACTACACTCACTTTGATATTTCCCACAGAGTGGCAATAAAAAGGAAAAGAGACCATCTCCTCTTTCATCTCATAGGGATGAATGATAAACTATAAACTCTGAGCATCACAGTTAATAAGGACGTTGTACGACTGATCAAAAGTGTCCTGCAGACGATTCAGAGCCTTTCTGCTTTGAGTCGATACTGAGACAGTAGAACAGAGGAATAACACGCAGCAGAGGTCACAGCTGGGTTTGACTTGTTAATGTGTGAACTCAGAGTCAGAAGCTCTACAGCTTCAACTTATACTGAATTAAAAATGTCAGTAAAATCTGATGAAATGTCATGAATATGGACAAAAAGTTTGTCCTGTCGACCTCTTGGGAATTTTCTCTTGATCGATAAAAAGCTTATTATGGGATAAACACGGATGGAAACAGTTTTGTTGGATAAATGTGAGTCATAATCACGTTTTGCATCAATTCTGCCACGTGTTTCCTGCTTTTCAAAGACATGGAGGGAGTAAACAAAGGAGGACAGACGGATGGACAGACAGACAGGCTATATAAACACACGTAGCCCACTTAAAACGCTAAAGTATCATTTTACTGAGTGACCTTTACAAACATTTATCATTTTACTAAAAAAGTGATTGGAGCCATTATAATGGCCTAAACTGCAGAGGCTAAGGCATTTTCTCCAATGCCCTATGTTTTAAAGGGATACGCCAACATTTTTTTTTCATGTCTTGCCTCACTCCTGAGTCCATGACCAGCAGATAGACTCCATCCTTTCCACTGTGCGTGCAGTAACAAGGGAGATAGAGCCGTATCGCCCGTAATTAGCTTAGCTCAAACACTGGAAGTGTATGGGTAGTGTTAGCCTGCCTCCACCTAAAGTAGCTAATTAGCTTAGCTCAAACACTGGAAGTGTATGGGTAGTGTTAGCCTGCCTCCACCTAAAGTAGCTAATTAGCTTAGCTCAAACACTGGAAGTGTATGGGTAGTGTTAGCCTGCCTCCACCTAAAGTAGCTAATTAGCTTAGCTCAAACACTGGAAGTGTATGGGTAGTGTTAGCCTTAGCTTAGCTCAAACACTGTCACAGGTGGAATTATAGATAACTTAATAACAGAAAATGAAATCTGGAAGTGTATGGGTAGTGTTAGCCTGCCTCCACCTAAAGTAGCTAATTAGCTTAGCTCAAACACTGGAAGTGTATGGGTAGTGTTAGCCTTAGCTTAGCTCCACTGGAAAGTAGCTAATTAGCTTAGCTCAAACACTGGAAGTGTATGGGTAGTGTTAGCCTGCCTCCTACCTGAGCTGAAATCAGCATCAGAAGCTGATTTCATTTTAGCTCTAAACTCTGTAAATATATCACTTTATCAACATTTCAAACATGTTTAGGTGAGAAAGTATCCGTTTAGATCAGCAGTGTGTCATTAATTTGTCTAAATACCAGCTGTTTACTATTTTGTTGGGACGAATTCGGCGAGGAGGAGGCAGGCTAACACTACCCATACACTTCCAGTGTTTCAGCTAAGCTAATTAGCTACTTTAGGTGGAGGCAGGCTAACACTACCCATACACTTCCAGTGTTTGAGCTAAGCTAATTAGCGGTGCGCCAGCTCTGCCCGTATCTCCCTTGTTACTGCATGCACAGCCTAAAGCAGTGGTTCCCAACCGGGGCGTCCCGACCCCCCAAGGGGGTCGCCAAAGATCCAAGGGGGGTCGCGAAACCAAACCAAAGTTTACAATGGTAAAAATGTGGGTCCCTTGGGAAAAATGTTGGGAACCACTGGCCTAAAGGATGGTGTCTATCTGCTGGTCATGGACTCGGGAGTGAGGCAAGACGCGAAAAAAAATGTTGGCGTATCTCTTTAATTGGAAATTGGTTGAATAAGCCACTTTTTTTTATTATTTATTTCTGTTTTTATTTATTTTTATTCACTCTCTTTTGTCTTTTTAAATTTCCTGCATTAGCCCTTTACTATAAACCCCACCCTCCCTGTGCCGGGCTCAGACTGAGAACCATGGCTCATATTTAACATTCAGATTTTGATGTTTTTACACTCGACAGGACCCTGAATGTGTATTTTCCGAAATGTCAAACAATTACTTTGATATAGTTGATGACAGTGTTTGTGTGGCTGTAAAACTCTCATCATTGTGTGTGTGTGTGTGTGTGGGGGGAGGGGGGGGGGTGGGTTCATGCAGCGAACGTCAATCATCAATCATGGCGGCGTTGACAAGTCTACACTCATTTTAAAGCCTGTGCAGCCTGTTGTTATGGAGAGTTATGAGGAGGCTGCCAAGGCAAATTGTTATTATTTTAAAAAGCTGCAGTGAAACCCCCGCCCCCCCCCCACCCCCACCCCCCAAATGTGAAGAAGAAAAAAACCTGAGAGAAAAGCGTTAATGTTTTGATGTTAATCTGTGGCAGGAAACGTGTGAACAGAGATAAAGAGGAGAGATAGATGTGGTGCCAGACCTGCTGGGGGGTTCACCTCCTCCTCCTCCTCCTCCTCCTCCTCCTCCTCCTCCTCCTCCTCCTCTTTTTATTAAGGAAGTGATGAAGACTCACGTTCTTTTAATCCTGAGGTTTTTTTCCTTCAGACCTTTTAAACCATGTCAGATCCTCCTGCCAACCAGAGCGATCCCCCAGGAAACCAAACAGATGACTCATCATCAGAGACGGAGCCGTCGTCGTTGTCGTTGTCGTTGTTGTGTGTGTTTGTTTGTTCAGACATGTTGTTGTTGCCACAGTGTTGGTGGATGGATGCTCAGCTGCAGAGCTGCGGCTCCTCTGCAGGTCAGTGGAAAGCTCACACAGTTAGAAACACGTGAAGTTGTTGCAGTAAATGATCTGAGACCAGCCAAACGTCCTGATCTCCTGATGTTCACTGAGACAACACGTCTCCTAACGCCTCACGGAGCTGCTTCTCAAACAACAACTACGGTATTTGAGTTTGGAAACTCAGCGTGAAGATAAAGTAACCAATCAGTCATTAGGCCCATAGTTTTAGACGTTTCATTCTGAACATTTAAGAGGAACTCTGTAGGATTTTCACCTTAAAGGGACAGTTCAACATTTAGTCAGATCCTCCTCTCACCATAACCTCTATAGTCACAGCAGCAGGTTCATCACCTTTAATTATGGGTGCATGTTGTTTTGAGATGGGCGGGGCAGAGACATGAGCTGCTCAGTGAACGGTGCAGGTCCCCTAGCTGTCCCTCATCAAACTCATCAAATACACAATCCAACAACTCCACAACGCTCTGGTGGACAAGTTGTGACCTGCACATTCATCACGCTATGAAATGATCATGTAACATTAGAGACAGAGTTGTTTTAGAGGGAAATGCAGCCGGAACTACATTCCAGACACGTGTGGCTGCTGGGCGGAGGGATTTCAGAAGAGAAAGTAGTTCAGAGTATTTGCTTCATGTGTCGTAATGTTACATAGTTATACGTTATTATCTCCTAGTGTCGTGAATGTGCAGGTCACAACTTGTCCAACAGCTCACGTCTCTGCTCCGCCCATCTCAAAACAACATGCACCCATAATCAAAGGTGATGAACCTGCTGCTGTGACTATAGGGGTTACGGTGAGAGGAGGATCTGACTAAATGTTGAACTGTCCCTTTAACTCAGCTCCATGTGTCCCTCGTCTCCAGCTCAGGAGACCCGTAACCCGTAATCTCTTGTTGATGACAGATAAGACTATAGGCTAGGTAGATGATAAATAACTGGACTGATTCTCTCCAGCTTTTAAAGATGAACTCATCTTCATCTTTAAACGTTAAATTGTGCCGGGATGTGGACGAACGCCAGAAATGGGAGTTCAGCTCCGAGTCGGTGTTTTATGAGCATGTCAGGACTTTTATAGCTCATTTATATGGAATTTCCAAACACAGTCTGGTTTGTATGTGACAGTAATGTGATCTCTCAATGGAGGAATGCACTGATATACAGTAATAATAAGTTCACTGCATATTTATCATCCATTATAATAGAAATACATGACTATAATAGAATAATGTTTGATCTGAAATGAGAGGCGTGAACACTGGGAGGATCGTTTCCTCAGTTAATGATCATTTAGGCTACCTCGACAGTTCCACTTGTACTTTAGGTATTAAATGATAGTTTATATGAGCTGCGTATTGACGGTGTGTGAGCCTCAGCTTCTGTGTGTGTGTGTGTGTGTGTGTGTGTTATGCTCTTATATAAACTCCTGCAGAGTTCAGTTTCAGTTTCATCATCGTATTTTAAATGTGAATGTTCAACGTCGTCTGTTGGACTGTAAAGACCTGAGACACCTGTCCTACATCTGTCTCCTCCTGTGAACGCAGAGTTCCATGTGTTTTTATTTCTTATTTTGTGTTTTTATTTTATCTTTCATTAACCTACGTGCATTCTTTGTTTGTGTCACCTGCCGGATGTCATTGAACTGTTTTCTTCCTGTGCAGCACGTGTGTGTGTGTGTGTGTGTGTGTGTGTGTGTGTGTGTGTGTGTGTCCTCTGACTCCACGTGCACTGGGTTTGTGCAAATATGTGCAGCCATACCAGCATCACATGCTGCATGGCAACCAGCTGCTTCTGCTTTTATATCACAGATAGAAGATAGAAGGTGCTGTCAGTCTGGATCCAGTCTGGATCCAGTCTGGATCCAGATTCATGGAGCTGAAACCAGCAACAAACAAAACCCACTAGAACGTCTGTCAGCTTCACTCCCAACGCTGACTGTCATGATATTAATATTAATATCAATGTTCATTCTAACTGAGTTTACATATTGATAGTCAAGGCAAGCTGGAGTCAAGACCATCTACACGAGACCAAGTCCAAGACCAAGACCAGACCAATGAGAGACCGTTTCCAAGACATTGGTGGTGCAGCCGTGAGAAAACACCCAGAGTCCAGCTGGACCGAGACCGAGACCGAGACCAAGACCTTGGAGATGTGGACTCAGGACCGGTCTGAGGTCTACACCACCACATACTGACCACAGGTTTAACATTTCCAGAATCACAGTAGAACAAACACAGTAGTCCAACTACATGAAGAGCAACAACAGAGCTGACAACATCCACAGTCTGACTGACTGGCACTGATCCGGGGTCAGAGGTCAACACAGTCAATGACAGGAGACGATGATAGAGAACCATAGCCTAGACCTGTATATCTGCAGATGCACGTGAACAGCAACCGCGCGCGCACAGACAGACCAACAACCACAGGTCTGCAGCATTACAGCAGAACAACAACAACAACAACAACAACACAACATAGACCATAAAACACACACAGACTGAGGATGAAACACAACAGCAACGACAAGAGTGAAGCAGCGTCTCAACAGACATGACGTCATGGACCCAACCACACACACACTCACACACACACACACACACACACACACACACACACACACACACACACACACACACACACACACACACACCTTGAACCTACTTTGCCTGGTGCTGCCGTTGTGTGTCCGTCTTCCTCCCGGTCTGGAATCGGAGTCTGGACCTTTAATCCATAACGAGCGTCCACCAGGCAGCTAGGCTACATGCTAATGCTAATGCTACAACAGCTGTTAGCTTCACTGCGGCTCCACATTGAAGTTACCTGCTGGTGACGTCACGTAGCTACGTTGACCTCTGACCTTTCAGTCAAACTAACCAGCAAACTAAAACACGCCTCACACACGTTTTTCACACTTTTTTTTAGGCAAATACAACAAATTCATAATTTATGTATAGCCTAACTACCGGAAGCCACCGAGGGGGCGGGGCCACTCGGTTGTGGGCGGAGCCTATTCACAGAAAGTCCGCCCACACAGACAGGTATGGACTATTATTAACTCAGCTGTACCAGAATTAGCTCTAAACATTAAAAAACATTGCAACTACAGCATAAAACTAAACTAAAATCTTTTTTTGGGGGGGGTCAACCTTTAATTCAACAGAAGAGAAAACCTTTTTCCTTCACCACCGCTGCACCAGCCCAGGTCCCGCCCTTTTCCTTTGGGACTGTAAGAAAGTAATGGTGTTAAATGGACAGAGAATAATGATTTCCTGATCCTCCAGTCGTTCTGCCCTGGATTAGGCTCCACACATGTTGTTTACAGGCTTCAGTCTCATGTTTACACCTCAGGAGTTTGAACGTTTATTGAGCCGTTGTCCAGTTAAATGCTGCTGACATCACGTCACCTCATCACCTTTCCCTCCTTCCATCTCCATCCACACAGATTCACCTCCACCTGCCCCCTCTTTCTCTGCTCTGATCCTGACGTGGAGCAGAGACTCCATGTCTGTTGCAGAGCTCAAGTGCGGGTGGTGACCTATAGATATCATAGAAAATAGAAAATAGAAATCATAGAGAATCATTTTTATCTACCCGCGAGGACCCGTGAACCGGAAACAGAAGTGCAGGACTTCACCACTCTAGTGAAATGAAGCAGCAACTGGGACGTTTTTTGCTCTATATTTTACATGTCCAAGCATATTTTATGTTCCTCTGCTTTCACTTCCTAATAAGCAGCTTGTGTGATGCAGGTATGAGAGCAGGTCATTGTGCTATCTGTCACCTGGACAGGTGGTATTTGAGGAGGAGCTGGAGGCCATGGAGGATTGTCAGGCCAGACGAGACGAGTCCTCCAGGAGAAGCTCTGAGCTCCGTCCGGCTGCGTCTCAGTCAACACGGGGATGAGAGCGGATTTTCTTCTTGTCACCGCTCTGCATTCACACGACAACACAAAGTCAGAGAGGATTTGTTTAGAAAGCTGAAAGGCAAGAAGAGAGAAGAGAAAATGACTCCCTGCAGGAAAACACTCTTTAATCCCCCCTCCCCCCCCCCCCACGCTGTCACCTGCCTTCACCTCCAGTTGAATCAGCTCAACATGTGGAGCAACCAGAGAAAACCGAGAGATCAGTGTCAAAACGAGAGAAAGCAGAGATGACAGACGTCACATGTCATCGTCCAGAACCGCTGCATTCCTCTGCAGCCGGAAAATAACACATGTATCCCTCTGATCGACCTGATCAATAACACCAAGACCTGATCAATAACACTAAGACCTGATCAATAACACCAAGACCTGATCAATAACACTAAGACCTGATCAATAACACCAAGACCTGATCAATAACACTAAGACCTGATCAATAACACCAAGACCTGATCAATAACACCAAGACCTGATCAATAACACTAAGACCTGATCAATAACACCAAGACCTGATCAATAACACTAAGACCTGATCAATAACACCAAGACCTGATCAATAACACTAAGACCTGATCAATAACACCAAGACCTGATCAATAACACTAAGACCTGATCAATAACAGAATGACCTGATCAATAACACAATGACCTGATCAATAACACTAAGACCTGATCAATAACACCAAGACCTGATCAATAACACTAAGAGCTGATCAATAACAAATGCATTACTGGAGGATGAATGAATGAATGAATGAATGAATGTCTTTATTGTCATTGCACGTAGAACTAAATTGGCTGCAGTCCTTAAAGTGCAAGTTAGGACAAATATATGAATGAATAAAACATCTATAATAAATAAATACATAGAACCAATTAAAATCCCATCCAGGAAACAACAACTCGTGTCAGACCAACAGCTTTACATACAAACAGAACGAGAAGCAGATGTTTTTGAAGTTTAGTTTAGTTTATTGAATAAGGGGAAAAGGGAAGCCATTCCTGCAGTATGGGTTACCACGGTATGTTTTATTGTAATTTAATGTTGTAATAATCTTCAGTTGATGCTCAGACAGACAACCACCTGCCACTTCATCTGGATATATGCATATTAAAAAAACAGAACAATGTGTTTTCTTTTCTTCAGTAACTCGTCTCTGACCTCAGCGTGTTGACACCTGGTGATTGACAGCAGCAGCTGCAGCGACACGACGCTCTTCACCGTCTGAACCCGCTCTGCTCACACTGTAAACAACGCTGTTTCTTTCAATGTGACAAAACAAACAGGTGATACAAAATAAAAAATGAAACTATTCTTATTTTATGTAGAAATGTCTTTATTGATTTTCAAGAGAAAAATCCTGCACATCTTGTATTACAACGATATTTCATGGTCATTATAAGATGAGTACAATGATAAATAAGTAGGTAGTCGTTACTGTGAGGTTTTCTAGCCCGTGTCTGAGCTCACTGCGTCCTCTCAGTTTGTCCAGATGTGCAGCAGCGTCTGGCAGCTCATCTGCAGCTGAAGCTGTTCAGCGTCTCTACACCGATGTCGACACAACCGCACTCTGATATGAAGTTGTGTAACTGATACGATGAGTCTCAGTTACATCATCTGCTGAGCGTGCAGATCCTTGAAGTGAGGAGGATCTTATCTGGCTGATGATCTCTCTCTACAACCACAGTCACAGCTGCAGGAACGCTGAATGAATGAATGGATTAATTATGAATGAATGTCAACAACAGGACAGTGCAGTGCGTTGCTCAGTGGGAACGCACAAGACTGAGGGTCTTTTACTCAGAGCAGCCGGAGGATTCTCTGCAGAAATGAAAGGTTCCTGTGCATCCTTAGAGAAACCCTGCTGTTTACTGTAATCACAGCTACTCAACTGTGAGTCTGCTGTTGATTTTGTGTGGTTGTTTTTTTTTATTTTTTATTAAAGGGTCGTAAAGTTTATACATTTTAACAACGATGTGATGGATCGCCTCGAAAGTTGTAGTAGACGTCGTGGATGGAGTTCAGTCCAGAGAGCTGTTAGACTCTCAGTTCAGTTTCTGGACTGATGATGGTCCTGAAATCTGGAGGGAGGGAGGGAGGCCACATCTTCATCATCCACCCTGTTGAGCTCTGAGTTTTGTGAATTTCCAGTTTCCAGTAACACATGACATTCCTGACATGTAGCTGGATGCTAATACCCTAAAGATGAAAAACACTTTTAGGATTAGGGTTATGTTATGTTGTTGGCACAGCAACACAATAACACACGAGTGCATGATCTTTATTTCCTATATTGTGTGGAGACAGAGTGCATGTCTCCCTGCTGCGGCTCAGACGGAGCCTGGACGTCAGAGGGAGTGTAAAGAGCCGGCCGCGCCTGCAGACAGAGGTTCTAAAGAAATCTGTGCGACCCAGATGTGTTGTGCTGTGAGGCTCTGGATCTTTGAAACCAGCCAACAAACTGAAACCATAACCATGCTGCACTAATAAAAGCACATTCCAGCACCAGAATGTAAATAAGTTACTGTGAGGTTTTCCAGCCAGTGTCTGAGCTCACTGCGTCCTCTCAGTTTGTCCAGATAGAGACAAGATGCCCTTGTGGCTGAAACTGCCACAGTTTGCACCGATGTCTGCACAATTTTCCTCCTCAGAATCAACTTGTGTAACTAATTTCATGAGTCTCTTACATCATCTGCTGAATCAGATCCAGAAGTGAGCATGAACACATCTGGTCTGATGATCATCTGCATCCACAGTCACAGCTGCAGGAACGCTGAATGAATGAATGGATTAATTATGAATGAATGTCAACAACAGGGGACAGTGCAGTGCGTTGCTCAGTGGGAACGCACAAGACTGAGGGTCTGTTACTCAGAGCAGGCCAGAGGACTCTCTGCAGAAATGAAAGGTTCCTGAGCATCCTTAGAGAAACCCTGCTGAGTCCAGCTCGGAGCCTCTATCCAAAATCATCATCATCATCATCTCGAGGTGTTGAGTCAAATAAAATGTGAATGGGAAAAACTTTCTGCTGTTGATTTTGTGTCTTGTTTTTTTTTGCTTAAAGGACAAAAGTTTATACATTTTAAATCAACGATGTGATGGATCCTGGACCTGATACCAGATGGAGTTCAGTCCAGAGAGCTGTTAGCTATTTATTTGAACCTGGTCCTGAAATCTGAAATAAAGGCCAGCTTCATCATCCACCCTGTTGAGCTCTGAGTTTTGTGAATTTCATTTCCAGTAACACAATGATTCTGATATGAAAACAGCTGGATGTTATTACCCTAAAGATGAAAACACTTTTAGGATTAGGGTTATGTTATGTTGTTGGCAAGCAACACAATTCTTATGTTACTGCATCATCTTTATTTCCTATATTGTGTGGAAACAGTTCTAAGATGAAGCTTTATGTGGATCTAGGTGACAATGATGATGAAGTTACAGTAAGTTTCTGCCTTGTTTTACAGACTCTATGATAGAAATCTGCTAATGGGGGATGTGTTGTGCTGTGAGGCTCTGGATCTTTTAAACCAGCCAACAAACTGAAACCATAACCATGCTGCACTAATAAAAGCACATTCCAGCACCAGAATGTATGTTCTCCTGACGGGGCTTTCTTCGCCCGCCTGCCTGTGTCGGTTTGGGACAATAGAGACAAGATGCCCTTGTGGTTGAAACTGCCACAGTTTGCACGTTGCTGCACATGATTTTCCTCCTCAGAATCAACTCTGTGTTCTAATTTCATGCGTCACTCACCACTCGGTCTTAATCAGAGCCAGAAGCCGCAGCATGAACACACCTACGGGTCTGTGCTGTGCATCCTCCCAGCCTGAGCATGAACCTGCAGGAGGAACAGAGAGACAGCAAATCCAGAGCTGCTGGTTGATGCTGAGGAACAGTCAGGTAAAAGTGGAATATTTTAGTTTTCTACAGTTTCAGAGTGAAAAAGGGAAACGAAGCAGCAGCAGCAATAGAACGGGAACCCCAGGAGACGGAGCTCAGAGAGATTCAGTCACTCCTCTACGACCGGTCAGTGTGGAGGTGGTGTCGTTAGAGGAGGAAGATGTTAAACCTTTACACATCTGATAAAACCGTGCTGAAGTCCAGCTCCTCTATAAAACACGTGCTGCTGCCTCGAGGTGTTGAGTCAAATAAAATGTGAATGGTTGAAAAACTTTCCCCCTTTTTTTTGAAAAGTCTGATCTTTATTTGCTTGAAGGACGAGAGCGTTGATGTGAATAATTAAATCAACGATGGCTGAATCCTGGACCTGATACCAGATCCAGTCTCAAGGTCCTGCTGTAGCTATTTATTTGAACCTATATATGTGAAATAAAGCCAGCTGCATCGGTGATGTGATGCTGGAACTGCATTCCAACACAATGATCTGATAGAAAACAGCCATGGTTGATGTTATTAGTAAATTGGCAACACCTGTGCTGTGTTATACTCAGTATGTATCGTAGCCTATAGCACAAGGCGTTCAACATGTTGTCCACTATTTTATTTCCTGCCCAGATTCTTATGTTATTCTGTCAAGATTTCCACACAGGAGTGGAAACAGTTCTAAGATGAAGCTTTATGTGGATCTAGGTGACAATGATGATGAAGTTACAGTAAGTTTCTGCCTTGTTTTAGACTAATGATAGAAAGCTAATGGGGGTGAGTGAGCTGTGTTCAGAACCGGGAACATTTAGAACAGATCCTCCTCTCACCAGAATCCAGAACATCACCAGAATTATCGGTGACCAGAACGTTTTGAGAACGGGACCAGAACTGGAACCAGAACTCAGTGAACACAGAACCGGGAACGGAACCGGTCCCAGAACCCTCATCAAAACCAGACCAGAACTCCACAGAACCGGGACCAGAACCAGGATGGAAATTAGCCTGACCTGCATTTACATTTATGCAAAGTCCCGCCACAAATAAACAATGAATGAGAACGAGGACCAGAACCATCAAATACACAATCCAACAACTCCAGAGTTGTTTTAGAGGGAAACACAGAGACTGGTGATGAACAACTGTCCCTGAAGGCAACGTGCATCAGAGGTTTTACATGAATTTCCCTCTAAAACAACTCTGTGTGGTAACGTTGTGTTATTATCTCATAGCGTGGTGAATGTGCAGGTCACAACTTGTCCACCAGAGCGTTGTGGAGTTGTTGGATTGTGTATTTGATGAGTTTGATGAGGGAAACCAAGAAATCCCATGAGCCTCCGTAGCGTAGCTCTGAGCAGCTCACGGCTCTGCTCCGCCGTTCTAAAAATAGCTTGCACCGACAATTAAAGGTGATGAACCTACTGCTATGACTATAGGGGTTATGGTGATGGGACAGTTTGACTAAAATATGGAACTATCCCTTTAAAGGTGATGAACCTACTGCTATAACTATAGGGGTTATGGTGAGAGGAGGATCTGTCCCTCTAATGATAGACTGTTATGAGCCAGTGGGTTAAATGCAGCTTAAGTGACATTACACATGTGTTTGTGGGTTAATTAGCAGTAATAATAAATAAATAAATAAATAAAAAACTCTTGGTGCATGGCAATTAAAATCCGGAGCGCTGGGACCAGAGCACGGTGATGAATACCATGTTAATTCCCGCTCTGAGTGAAATCTGCTCCAGATCTGTGAACAGCTGCCAACGGCTCTGACTCCTTCAATGGAACCAAACGGCAGTTGAGTGTATTTGTCAGACGAGCTCTCGTTAGCTTTTACTGATGGACATTAAAGTCTAAGAATAAACCTGTAGTATGTTCAGAGTGATGCAGTTACAGGAGACGTCTGAACAAACCTCAACATGAAGCTCCAGATTAACTAACGAGGTGTTAATGATTTACACTGACTTGGTTGATTTATTCTGCATGTGAGGTAAATAACAACATGATCCTGAAGTGAATTCAATCTGTAGATACGAATACAAGTGAATCTAGAATATTTTAAAATGTATGTTTTATTTATTTATGATTTTGTACCTTTTGTGTCTGCACCTGACACCATGTCATGTTCCTTGTGCTGTAAAGTGACCTGAACTGCTCTTAGCAATAAAAACATCTCTCCAGAAATACCTTATTGAACTCATTATCCTTATTAATCTGAAGGCTCCAGCTTCAGACTCATGGAGCTGTTTGGTGCCACAGGATTTAAGCTCTGAAGAAATAAAGGAAAAAAAAAAATCAATGTGCACGAGACCACGTGGCCCAGTCAGAGTTACCTGGAAAGTAACGGGATGAATGATGTGGATAATGTTTCAGCTGCTCGTGATTTCACGGTTTGCCTGCAAGTACGAGCATGGAGGGAGAGAAGGAGGGAGAGAAGGAGGGAGGGAAGGAGGGAGGGAAGGAGGAGAGGAGAGGAGGAGAACAAAACGAGCTGGTGAAAAAAAATGCAGAAAGAGAGAGAGTCCTCCCTCCAGGCATCCCGACAAGTCTGGACTGTTCTGGAGCCGCTTGGTGCAGCACGAAGCGAAGCAGCAGCTACAGTCCTGACAGCCTGCACACACACGCGCGCATCGGCACACACACACACACACACATACACACCGTGAGTCAGTCAGTCAGACAGACGGTCTCCTGCAGGGATGCAGCCGGACGCCTTCAGTCTCTGAGCTGCAGCAGCGGACTCACCTCGTGCTTTTCACAGACCCGGGACTAGTCTGGACCGGACTGCAGGGACTTGAGAGTCCAGCTGTGTGTGAGTGTTTGTGTGTTTGTGTGAGTGAGTGAGTGAGTGGCCGGCCGGACGGACACACGGACACATGTGCACAGAGAGCTGAGCGTGGATGAGCCACAGGTGGAGCGGAGAGCAGCAGCAGCAGCAGCAGCAGCAGCAGCAGCAGCAGCGGCAGCAGCAGCAGCAGCAGCAGCAGCAGCAGCAGCAGCATTAACAGCAGCAGCAGCAGCAGCGGGCGGAGGGTCGGTGCACGGAGCGGGAGGAGCAGAACCGCAGGTAAGAGGAGGAGGAGGAGGAGGTTTGATCTGGACTCTGCATGGAACCACCACAGTAGGCTACAAGTTCTGCGCAGTTGAAGTCAGATGCATGGTGTCTGAGTGATGGGGGCATGGTATAATGTTTACACAGGGATGTTAAATTGAGCAGTGATTGGCTGTCAGTGTCAGTTTGCCTATAGAGCTTTAACCCTGACACTGTAGCTGCTGCTGCTGCTGCTGCTCCCTGCAGCACAAAGCCGACTGTGGACAAGACCGAGCAGAACATCCATCACTTCACTTCACTGTCTGTCTGTCACTCACTCTCTGAGCTGGAATATCTCACATTACCTCAGGTTCAGGCTCCTCCGGCCTTTCAGACTTAATCATACTGTAACAGTGAGGAACAGCTCCGAGGAGAATGGATCAAAACCTGCTGCTAATTACAGTCAAGTCTGCAAACACTCAGCAGCCTGCATTGGTCTCATTACATACAGTTACAGGACAGAGGTGGGGGGTTGGGTGGGGGTTGAGGGGGGTGAACAACCACATTGACCTCATCTGAACTCATTTAGTGAGGCAGCATTATTATTATTACTCCTCCGCTTCCTCCGGCTTTGTCTGTTAATTGGTTTCAATCGTCTGTTCCTCTTCTGAGGGCGTTCATGTCTGTGTCTGCTCTCTGACTCACGCAACACAAACTACAAAAAGAAAACTGCATTTCTAAAATATGTGTCTTCTCTGACTCACGCAACACAAACTACAAAGTTTAGTGGAGTGGTTGGCAAAACTGCATTTCTAAAATATGTGTCTTCCTGAGGCCGTGGCTGCTGCCTCACTGCTGCTGCTGCTCCTCCTCCAATGCCTGTCAGTTGCAGCCGTAGTTTAGTGGAGTGGTTGGCACGGTGCCTCTCTGGTCCTGAACGGGTCTGGAGTCTGGACCGAGCCCAAGTGTGTCATCTCCTGAGGCCGTGGCTGCTGCTGCTGCTGCTGCTGCTGCTGCTGTTAATGCTGCTGCTGCTGCTGCTGCTGCTGCTGCTGCTGCTGCTGCTGCTGCTGCTGCTGCTGCTGCTGCTGCTGCTGCTGCTGCTGCTGCTGTTAATGCTGCTGCTGCTGCTGCTGCTGCTGCTCGTTACTGTTTGTTGTGGTTGTTCCAGAACATTTTCTCTTGTGCTCACATGGAGTCTATGAAGAGGAGATTATTTTAGATCTTTGCTATTTTACAATAATGGTGCTTCAAACATCATTTAACATCATTATTGTGACATTTGTTCTGTATATTTTGACACTTTAATGGCTCTTCAACTGTGTTTACATTTGATTAAAGATTCAGTCTCATGCTCATTCATGAGAAGGATGAAGCCATCGATGGAGGCACTTATCTCCCTGATGGAGTCCATCTGGTGTTTGTTAACAGTGACACACGGCTTGTGAAACACTGAAACAGGACGAAAACATCAATGTTTCCTTTCAACCTTGTTCCAAAATAAAAAATTCAAGTCACAGGGTCATAGAAGATTTTCAAAAGCTGCTGTTTGTAATAGTTGTGTTTGGTTTGGATGAAGGAACAGACTAATGATCCATCACTGACACGTGTGTGCGTGTGTGATGCTGTACTTGACCTGAGGGCAGAGGTCAAAGGTCACGGGATCAGTCTCTCCTGCCTTTTGTGGACAGTATTGCACAAATTGTCCCGTTTATTGCACTGATTTGCTGGTGTTATTCAGCTCATAGATAGATAGATAGATTAGTAGTGTTCGTGATAAAAGATTTATAAATAGAATGAGAATTTTGTTTTAGTTTTCTAATGTGCTGGTCCCGGCCTGTTGGACCGTCCGTCCTTCTGTCCACCTGTGTCCCTGTCTGTCCCTGTGTGTCTCTGTCTGGACGGATGTTGTTGCTGAAGAAGTGCAGCTCTTACACAAGCCTGCACTCTGTCACACTGCAGTCGGCTGTGGCTGTGGCCCGCCGCCCCCCTGGGAGAATGGCATCTCTATTAAAGTACAACTCAGTGATCCTGGCCGGGCTGAGCTTTGAGGGAGCACAGCCAACCCCCCCCAAACCCCCCCCCCCCCCCCCCACCCACATCCACCGCCACCACCACAGGCTTTGGGATGAGTCCTAAGTAACCTCCTTTTCCTCCTTAGAAAGTCATTTCATCCCTTTATTACCAGGGCTGCTGAATGCAGGTAATTGTTTCTCCATTAAAGGGGAATTTCTATTTTTTTACAATTTGGACCTTATTTCTAGCATAAAATACGATCATTTATTCACCCAGATAACTAAAATATACTAAATACAAGTCATTCTGATGGAATAGCTCCATCCAGAGCCGCGTATATCTGTATAATGGAGTCTACAGGAGCAGAATGCAGCCTCTAAATAAGACATTATCTGCAGAGAAACTCTGATAGGCTAGTGCTGTTCCCCTCTGAGTCCAGGTTAGCTGTTAGCAACATCCAGGGTCTGACCTCTGACCTGGATGATGTCATCTCTGTAGGTTGACCTGCTGACCTCTGACCTGGATGATGTCATCTCTGAGTGCTGCACGGCACGGCTTGTTGCTACCGCTAATGCTACGGTTAGTTTCGGTGTGTTTCCGACTCCCGGCAGCTGGATGAAGTTCAGCTTCCACAGCTTCCTCTCCTCAACCTGGACTCACTAAAGCTCTGGATAGTTGAGATAAAAATGGACCTGAATGCTGAAGCAGAATTATTATTATCAGAATGAGCCGGGCAGCAGTCGGAGATGACATCATCCAGGTCAGAGGTCAGCAGGTCAACCTACAGAGATGACATCATCCAGGTCAGAGGTCAACCTACAGACCCTGGATGTTGATAACAGCTAACCTGGACTCAGAGGGGAACAGCACCAGCCTATCAGAACTACATCTTGGTGAAATGAAGGAGTTTCTCTGCAGATAATGTGTTATTTAGAGGCTGCATTCTGCTCCTGTAGACTCCATTATACAGATATACGCAGCTCTGGATGGAGCTACTTTCATCACAACCACTTGGAACGACACCACAGTTTCTGGGGGAGCCTCCATTCTCCCTGGAACTAGTTAGAAGTCTCAGCTCTTTGCTACTGTGTCATTGACCTTTAAAGCAAAGTGTTGGGTTTAATTCCCAGGTGGCCTGCCATGCCGTGGGTGTGGCCGTGCCCTGAGCCAGTTACTTCATCCCTTTAAAACTCCAGGTGCTGTTGAGGCCGCCCCAGGAATGTGTACTTTATACATACTGTATATAGCCTTTATGAACATATTTACATGTGTTGTAATAATAAAGTTTATCAGAGGATGTGGGTTCCTCCCACCGCTGCTGTGTGATCTACCCAGTGAGTTGTAACCTAGAGGATTGTGCTGTATGTACTCATGGATTAGGCCTCAGAATGATGGAGGGGTTGTGGGTGTGTCGCAGGAAGAGGAGGAAAGAGGGAGAAATCTGTTTCTTTGTGATGTTTCCCACATTAAATGTGTCTTCTTTAAGTTAAGCTGGAGTTTAACAGCCTTCGACTCATTAATGCCTTTTAATTAACATCCTTTAAGTTGGCCAAGATGTAATTACTTAGAATAGAAACTGTGGGAACAGACTGTGGTCTCAACACCTGGTGTGCATAATGGAACCAGAAATTAACATTATTTTATTCATGTCTTTACAGGAAAAAAAGAAAAATAACATGAAATGTGAGAGAGTTGATGTGGTTTCTCCAGAGTTAATTGTACATCATTGTATTTTATAGGTGCTTTATATTCTTAGAATTAATACTTTGAGTCTTGAAAGGGAATGGGAGGCGGCGCGCTGTTACATTTGGAACATATTAAGCTTTATGTGTGTGCTGTGCATTCGGGACCAGTATCTGAAGGTGTCAGGGTTGTGGGTCTGTATTTTTCCAAGGAAACAAACAATTGAAGATAATTAGTCTCTGACTTTAGGCAGCGTCTGAAGTTTTCACTCTTGAACTTCCTCAGAGACACCACAGACGAGACCTCCCCTAAATCTAATATCTGTTTTATTACAGAGAGACCTGAGTCACCCTTCAGCTTAATGTGCTGTAATAGTTTGTGGATGTCTGAGGATAAACTATAAGGCCGTCTGTTCAGCTCAGCATGACCATATAACCTGTTGGGTCTTGTTTCTTTAATCCATACAACAACCAAAGAGGTTAAATGTGTCCTCTGTTGACTTTGGTTTCTGTGCTTGTTAAATGATTTAATGCTTTAAGAGCTGTAGGTGCTTCTCTCCTCGTTTTATTGCATCGGGTCAGAGCTGAGATACCTGTTCAGTCAGGTTACACTCGCTGAGGCTGAGCTAATTGCACACATCATCATGTGTTCTCAGAGTTCTCCTGATTCAGGAGAACTCTGAGATGTTCTTTCAGGAGTCCTGAAAGAACATACATTCAGGAAAACACAATCACAATATTTCACTTCACATTCAGTATCACAATGTATTGCAATAAATTATCACCCAGCTTTACGTTATGTAACACATCTCTATAGAACCATAAAAATACCAGACAGACAGTTGATAGATATTTAGATATATAGAACGATAAAACGATAGATAGATAGATAGATAGATAGATAGATAGATAGATAGATAGATAGATAGATAGATAGATAGATAGATAGATAGATAGATAGATAGATAGATAGATAGATAGATAGATAGATAGATAGATGAGATATATTCATACAGATCTCATCTTCCCAGACAGGTCAGCCTGCTGCAGCTCCATAATCTTTACCTTTTTTTTTCTCAATTTGTCCTTATGAGTGATTTCATAATGTAATACAAGCATACAATACTATTGAATTGTAACTTGGTAAAAATATTTATAATAAATAAAAATAATTTTGTTTTCAACATTATAAAATCTTAGTTTTCTCACAAAGTTCATGTGCTGTTGGTCCGTAGTGTGTCTGTTTATTTCAGCTGTTAAACCGTTAGTTAGTTCCAACAACAGAGTGATCTGACCAGTGTCATCATCAGAGCTGCGACTTCTCACTACATGTATCACTCCGCTTAGCAGGTGTTTCCCCGGTATTCCCTCAACCTACATTGTGGAAAATTCTATTTATTTATTTTTACGACAAACACGTGCATATTTCCAGAAATTAAGTTTAAAATAAAAGTTATGTTTTGTTGTGGTCCCATACTGCTGAAAATGTAAACAGCTGCTAAAATTCAGACGTCACTGGGACTTTTTACAACATGTATTACTCCGCCTAGCAGGTGTTCTTTCAACCGTCAATTAGCTTCAAGGCAACGGGTCCATATTTAGCATAGCCTACTTTGTAGAAAACAACAAACATGCGCATATTTTCAGAAATAACGTTTAAAGTAGAAGTTATGTGGTCGTCAGAGGAGGATGAAGAGAAGAAAAGACATCCGGACACGTCAGGACAAACCCGAGGTAACGAGTAACAGTTAGAGGACGGAGCTAGCTTAGTAACAGCCCGTTGGCAAAGCTAACGGCAGCACTAACGGCACTTTTTTCAGTCATAACGACGTTACCGTTATTGACCATAGACTGTATAAAGTTATTGACAGAAAAGGGCGCTGTTACTTGACTTAAGAAGTCCTGTCACAAAATAATGATGCATCTGTTTAAGAGTACGTTATACACATTTCTTCAGTCCATCAACTGGTCGAAAAATAGCCGTTTATCTGCAACTATCCAGCTCAGTATTCCTCCGCCAGCTGATTCAAACAGTGGTTGGCGGAGTGATACAGAGCGTCGCGGAGTAACGTAGCAGTTACTTTCCCTGGTAATGAGTTAACATTTATAGCGAAGCAACTCAGTTACTTTTTGTCCAACACTGCTACTGCAGTTAGCATCATTCAGCCTGTTGGTTGCTGCTGTTAATATATTAGTTTTTATTTCGTCAGTCATATTAAAACACATGCTGACTCTGTTATGATGTTGTAGTTATATCACCATGGCTCTTTTAGGGGCCGAATCACAGCTGTATTCATACGCCCTACAAATTCACTAGCATGCCTCCTCTTCTCTTGTGGGAAACCCTGTTGTTGTGGATGTGAAGCTCAGCTCTGCTCTGGTTATTGGAGGGTTTAGTTGGTGTCTCAGTGTTAGGCTACACTATCTATTCCAATGCATGATTAGTCAGACTATGGATTTTATCTCTATTTTTTTAGTACTGATGGTGACAGTTTGTTGCTGGTTGCAGGTTCTGCAGAGTTCTATCTTTGCTCCAGTCCCATGCAAACATCGCTCCCTCCCTCCCATGTTGTGCTGTATGTTAAGAATTACACCAGAGCGACAGAACCTCAGTGGTGTAGTTTTGTGCCTGCCAGAACCACAGCTGTCTCTCATCAGTTCTGATGGAGGAGCACACTGGGTCTGGTTTGGGTCAGCGATCAGACAAAATGCCAACTGTGAGAAAAAAGAAAAGAAACCCGACCAAATTCCACATGATGTTGATGTTCTGTGCATTTCTATACAACCTCATGAACTCAGTTTTATCCGCTGTTGTCCTGCTGCTTCCACTTATGTATCTGGTTTAATCATCTCTGCTGGTTTCTTGTGGTTTTGGTTCCTACATTGTTTACGTTCGCTCTCCAGAGCAGATCAGAGGTTTTGTTCTTCTGCTCAGCATCTGTTAGTTGTTTCCAGTAGTTCCTGTGGAGAGCATCACCTCTGTGGAAAGGTGAAGGTGAACAGAGTTCGTCATGAACGTGTCATGAAAAGACCTGTCTCATTGCCCTTACAGCTGAACTGAAATCAGCCGAATCAGTAAATTTGACCTGTGGGAATAATATTCAGACTGACTTTTCATGGTTATGTTTTCTATTTGTGTGGGTAAATCTTTATTAGAAATTCTCGGATCCTTTATTTGTCATTCAGCACAACATCAGAGCAAATTAAATGAATATGTGTAAATTGCATTTCAAATATATATGAATTAACAGAAGGAGAAACAGAAAAATAAGACCAGGTGGCTTGGAAAGACTTGATGTTGATGTTTGATCTGATCTGTTTTATTATTATCAGTTATTAAAACTTGAAATACTTTATTGTCATTCACACACAGCTGTGCGCAGAATTAAATTTTGTTTGCATTCATTTCTCCCATGGCAGTGCTGAGGTAGATAGAAAAGATAGAAAATATATAAAATAGGGTTAAAAGGTAGGAGTAGAAATAAATATAAAGACAAATAGAGTGAGAATTACAAAAAATAAAGTGCAGTCTGAGCAGTCTATGGCAACTAGGGATGCAGGACCTGGCTGCTCTGGTCCGAAGGCTGCGGTTCCTCTTTCCAGAGGCCACGAGGGCTGCTTTCAATGATTATTTTCATTATCAATTAATCTGTCGATTATTTAAATGATTAATCCATTAGTTGTTTGGTCAATAAAATGTAGAAAAACAGTGTTTCCCAGACCACAAGACAACGTCCTCAAATGTCTTGTTTTGTCCACAAACCAAAGAGAGACTCAGTTTATCGTCATAAAGGAACAAAGAAACCAGAGAACTGATAACCGATTATTGTACAATTAATCAATGAATTGTTGCAGCTCTACTTGGGTACTTGATCAGTAATGTGATTCTGTTATTCCAGTGGATAAATAATATGATTTTGATGACTAATGTAAGGACTGGTTAAAGACAGTGTTTGAGCTGCAGGAAGGAGGATGTGTGTTCAGAGCATCTAATGAATCCTGATTATTAATGATGTAGAGAGCATGAGAATAGTATGGACTCAAAGAAGTGAGTTTATTGGTCATTGTCAAAGAAAAATACATCTGTGCACATATATGTTGTCAGTCTGACTCCTGATGTTGGTAATGACACAATGAGTGATTATAATAAATTGAATTTTGATACAGTATTAAAACTGTGAGTTGTGTTGTAGAGTGCAGCAGCCAGTAAACAGCAGCATGTTCCTGCCTTAACTCAGACTACAAGGTCTATCTTTGGTCAACATGCTGGTTTAGGGATTATTATTATTATTTACCCTCTGTGGGACTGTAACATGCAAACATGGGGACCGGGACCTGACGCTGACGCATACCTGTGAAGCCTGACTGGATTAGTCGTAAATCAGACATTTGGAATAAGCAAACATGTTCAAAGAGACGAGGCTGGCAGACAGGATACGATACAAGGTGGGTCAGAACAGGTAGAGGCAGGAGCAGTGGATGGAAGTCATGCAAACACCAGGCAACCAGACTAATAACAGGCCTGGACCACAGTATGATGAACATTTGACTAAAGGATGTAGCTGAACAAGTGACAAGACCAGGTTAAGATGATTAGTGAGTAGATGTGGGATGAGATGGACTGTCTGGCTCCAACACAAACCCTCAGATCCTTATTCAGAAACTTTATTAAAAATGTTCTTTTCTTTTATGTCCAGGTTGCGAAGATGTTGCGGTGGCTTTTTACTGCGACCATCCTGCTGTCCTTCTTGAAAAAGGCTGATGCTCAAGGTAGAACAACAAAACCTGTTCATCTGATCATGATGCGTCTGTGTGCACAGGGTCTTTATGTCTGTACCTGTACTTGTATTTGCAGGCAGGTGTAATAATGTGCGGGCAGCAGATATTGTGTTCCTGGTGGACGGCTCTTCCAGTATCGGCCGAGCTAACTTCCTGCAGGTGAAAGGTTTCATATCTGGAGTCATCAAACCCTTCGCCGGCTCCGTCAGTGAGACAGGAATCAGATTTGGGGCCATTCAGTACAGTGACACGTCCAGGTGATTAACAACATTTACCTCGCTGCTCTGAATGGAGCAACAGAAAGTCTTATTATTAGTATTTTATATGTATTAATGCAGATTTGTCTTCCTGCAGAGTTGAATTCACCTTCACCACCTACCTGAACGGCACAGAGCTGGTCAGCGCAGTAGAGAATCTAAACTATAAAGGTGGAAACACGCGAACCGGTGCCGGTCTCAAGTTTGTGGCTGACAACTTCTTCAACCCCTCAAACAGTCGGGACGTCCCAAAGGTTTGAGCAGCAGCCGCTCTGCAGTGTATTCATTTACAGATACAGAAAACTTTATTTATCCTCAAGGGCAGTTGAGTCTCTACAGTTCAATCACTGCCAGAGAGTGAATGCATCTCTGTTTCTAACAATAGCTAGTGAGTGTTGACAGGGAAATGAATGAGTTGAGTTGCTCAAACTATCACAGTCAGCAAAGCTGCTGCATTTGAAAC